>CM065657.1:21458472-21498472 GCA_033220385.1 Triplophysa yarkandensis
AAAGAAAGCCCCAGAAATCTGACGTCTCCTCTGGAGTTTCAGATGAAATCTTAATAATGTAAACCACTGAGCTTTGTACTCAAACATTTGTCCGACAAATAGCACATAACTGATTATAATGGCTATTTAACCTTTTTTATAGTTCATAAATTTAAAAGAACAAAATCTGAGCACAACATTTATTTTCATGGATATGATCCATGTGTTCCGAATGTGGACCGAAAATTTTTTTATTTAAGGTATTATAAAGACTTTGTTTTAATGACTAGTAGTCCAAACTTTCAGAGGAGATCGCAACAAGTCAGAGAAAAGGATATGAGCAGTTAATAATTTTCTCCTTCACTGCAATGTCCGAAGAAAGTGTAGGGTCAGATCAGCTCTGTCTGATGTTGAGCGGCTGGCCGGAAGATGATACGATTCAGCAAAAATGCAGATTTGGCGCGAGAGAGAGAGAGAGACCAGAGAGAGAGAGAGAGAGAGAGAGAGAGAGAGAGAAAGTGTGTGTGTGTGTGTGTGTGTGTGTGTGTGTGTGTGTGTGTGTGTGTGTGTGTGTGTGTGTGTGTGTGTGTGTGTGTGTGTGTGTGTGTGTGTGTGTGTGTGTGTGTGTGTGTGTGTGTATATGAGTGTGTGTGTGTGTGTGTGTGTGTGTGTGTGTGTGTGTGTGTGTGTGTGTGTGTATGAGTGTGTGTGTGTGTGTGTGTGTGTGTGTGTGTGTATATGAGTGTGTGTGTGTGTGTGTGTGTATGAGTGTGTGTGTGTGTGTGTGTGTGTGTGTGTGTGTGTGTGTGTGTGTGTGTGTGTGTGTGTGTGTGTGTGTGTGTGTGTGTGTGTGTGTGTGTGTGTGTGTGTGTGTGTGTGTGTGTGTGTGTGTGTGTGTGTGTGTGTGTGTGTGTGTGTGTGTGTGTGTGTGTGTGTGTGTGTGTGTGTGTGTGTGTGTGTGTGTGTGTGTGTGTGTGTGTGTGTGTGTGTGTGTGTGTGTGTGTGTGTGTGTGCTCGCTCCTGGAGAGATAAGAGCTTTGATAACAGAAGAGTCTGGAATGTGTTCGGTTTCCTTTCCTCCTCCACAGAGAGATGAAAGAATGACTCTGTTTAACAGCTGGACCTCTCTTGAACCCCACAGGTACATAAGATTATGTCCGCTTGACCCTAAAGGCCTTAGATGAATTCATCTTAAATTAGTGCAAATTCTTAAAACAAGTGGTACTGAAAAGTCTGCTGCTTGTTCATTATGTGCAATACACTTACCTTTAAAATATCCACTTATATTTACTGTAATATAATATTAGGGTAAGAATTAACGCTAGTTAGTTATTAGTTAACAATGGCTTAATCACAGTTAAATACACACTGTGATTGTTGATGTAACCCTTTTTAACTCTTGCTATTTTGATGTTATGCATACACTATCATTAACAATGACTAACAATTGAAAAGTAATAATGCAGCGTTATTAAGGTTATTTTACCATTGACTAATGAATGTTTTACTTTAAACGAAAGCTAAGTATGGACCTGAACTAACATTATCAAGGATTAAAAATGGTCATAACCACATTGATAATTGTCTGTTAATGTGTTAAAAAAAAGTGTTACCAATATGTTGAATTATTCTTTATAGGTTTTTCTTACAGAATAACACACATAAACCTTACAGTGATTCTGCTTTAGATTATGAAATGTAAGCTTCAGTCCATGCCTTTGAAACCCAGTCTGGTTTTTGAAAATCCCCATGTGGTGGTCTCAGGAAGCCGTGATCTTGTGATAGAGAGCAACAGTATGTTCAAAGATCATTGCTCAGCATTCCACATCCTCTGTCTCTAAGTCCACGCTGCTCCATTCTGGGTTCCAGCTGTCAAATAGGAAGAGATCCGATCAGGTGGAGTCTTTAACAATACAACCTTTCAGAACGTGGACAAAAGACACACACACACACATAAAGATTTTTCTTAGAGAATCCCAATTCGACATGTTGACATTGTTTAAATTAGTTTTCAACATTTTCTCAGCTTGATTTCGTCCACCTATTGACCGGATTGCAGTCCGAAATCACAGACCCCAGTGTTACTGTAACAATTTCAGCTTGTAAACCTTTTGAAAATGTTTTTTTTTTTTCGTTTACAACACTCAATCATTTGTTTTCAATAATTTTCAATTATTGTTTTGTAACATCAGACCTTAATATAATCAATTTTATTTTTAAAAACTCTTTAACAGTCTTAAATGGACTGATGTTGGCCAGAATAAAGTGATAAACTGCAAAACGGAGTTGACTATACTATACTACTTTCTACTGGGATGCAAATATCTGGATATGCAGTTAATGCAGATGCAGTGTTCTATAACCAGATTTACACAGGTGGAAATAGGGAGCTGGAGGGTGACTGCTATGTGCTCTGTGCCAACCAGACTTTCGAAATGTAGGGGTAGAAAAAAATTCAATTTCAAAGCCATTATTTTCCCTAAAAGGCAAGCAAGCTGTCAAAGGCTATGAGACTGCTCCTTTAGACATTCATGACATTTAGGTCATTTGTTTTAATGGCTAAATGGAATCTGTGTCTTTTGTTGCAGGTTTCTTTATTGCTCATTGGTGGTCCACACTGGCTGAAGGATGTGATGTGGTTCAGCTCAGAAGATGGTCGAAGCAACTGTGCTGTATACAGTAAAGGTAAGATACATTTCATATCTATATACTCCACACCAATACATCTTTAAGAAGGGTAAAAGAATGTTTCTTGCAAATGAGTATGTAAAGATTCCTTCTTTTGATTTGTCACTTGACCTGGGAAGGTCATTTAGTGTCGGGTGCTATCAGAAGGGCTGATGTTAGATTGTAAGATTTAGATACATTAACTGCACACCTCTGTAACTAAAATTATTTACGCCAAACTGTAAGACTGTTTATAGACCCTGTTCAATCTATTGGCCTACAACCAAAAATAACCGTAGTTGACACACAAGCACGAAACCCACGCTGACCCGTTCTAAGCCCATTCTGGAACGGGCACAGATGCTTCCATGTGAACCATCACGACTACAAACTTTTGGCGGTGTGGAATTTCTGTGTGCTGATACAATGTTCGGTTGTTTTGTCACTCATTGGTTGACAGATACCATTGTTTGTAGACAGTGACCAGCCCATATAGTGCCGTAATGCAGAATGAAAATAGTTAATTGGTTAATTGCGCAGTGTAATTGGTTCACAGCTGGAGCTTAAGGGCATCAACGGAAAATCTAATGGATTTAAATGTATAGCTCAATCCATTGCGTTACTAAGGCAGCGAGTAATATATTTGCATTAACAAGATGAAACCATACTGTGTCTGTATTGGTTAAGCAATAAGAGATTTCCAGCTCCATGGTGGAAAAGTGCAAGTAAAATCCACTATCTTGATTTTGAATAATACAAACATTTTCACTGACTCCCTTTCTAAGATGGAGCCATGACGCTGACATTTTTACAGAGAGAAACCATGTCGCCGCAACCGAACGCTCAACGTTTAAAGAGCAGAAAGATAACTCTTTGTAACCCGTTCTCCTTTACGAAAAGTGATATTTCCGCTAAAGTGCTCCACTTTTTTATTATCTGCTGGAGCTTAATTGATTAATCTACTTAGAGTACATGTGTAAGTTGAACCGAGAACAATCCCTACTCCATTCTGCAAAGAAGTCTTGAGGAAATGAAAGACTTAAAAGCCTTTATCACACTTATCTTGGAACACAGAGAAATGAAATAATGGCTCGACATCTCCAGCAATGTCAAATTCCATTATCAGCGTATTCAAACAGTACCGCCCCCCCGGAGGAGACGAATTTCCACCAGCGATTGCGTTTAATTAAAAGACAACACTGATGAACTGAGGGGCTTTCAACGGAGAACTTATTAAGGGACTGAAAGCGTCAGGATCGATTAGGCCGGCCTGCTGGATATCTCTCAAATTCTCAGGATTACTACAGTATACTCGAGCAGATGGCAAAGTTCCAGCTTTTACAAATAAGTCAGTCACGAATCACTGGGTTTTTAGGACGGGAGAATCTTGTCTTCGCACTTTGTTCAATTGCTTGGCTAAATCCTCAACTAGTTAACTTAAACTTTAACCAGCTTTATATCGAGCAGAGCAACCCAAATTTTTGTCTTGTTATCCTTAAAAAACTCATCTTTTCCGGCTACACCTAACTCACTAACTCACTTCTTTTCTAACTACTCACTCTATCAAAAAAAAAAAAAAAAAATTATTTTGTAACTTCGCTCTCTGTGTAACTCGGTTACATTGTTGTAGCACTTGTTCACCTATTGTTGTATCGGCTATTTACCGCTTCATTGTCTCCTCGACTATTGTAAGTCGCTTTGGATAAAAGCGTCTGCTAAATGACTAAATGTAAATGTAAAATGTAAAAAAATCTATAATGGTTGATAAATCAATATATGGTTGATAACGCCCAGACCTGATATGTACAGTAAATACTTTCGCTTGCATCACTTTAAGACAAATATAAATCAAAATTAATACACAAGTATTATTATTATTTATTATGTCCATATAATTTCATTAGTGAATGTAATTCATTAATGAATCACTATGTAGAAATGTATGTATTTGGAAACACAAATTAAATAAAGAGTACATAGACAGATAATATGTCAACTCAAACTTTTATTCTAGAGCTCTATAATTTTTCTTTGCCCCAATGACAAACACTTTTCTTGTTTGATGACAAAATTTCATTCGATTATTTAACAGTTTTTTGTTTAAATTGTTCAAATTGTTCAGATTATTGTCGAGCGTGTTGCATAACTGCAAAAGGTCACATTCTTTGTTCACTTCTGTAAATTAGGATATATTGGAAATGATTCAAAGTCCACATTCTGAAAAATCTCGCAAACCAATCGAACAAACTGAATTCTCTGACATGAAATGCTGTGGCAGTAGCCGGTTATTGCGTTGTCGTGAAGCGATGTGTTCAAGGGAGGCAGTAAACTTCTTAAGCATGTGTTTTATATGTGCTCTCTATCCTGTCAGATGGCTTTTGGCTTATCTTGAGTGAATGTCGAGACTTGAAATGTCAGGCACGGGTAGAAAAAAATATATGAGATTATGAGGCTGCTGGATGTTGTCAGGGGGTTGTGATGCGTCATAAATCCTGGTTTGATGGTTGTGGATGTTTGGATCAGAAGGGACACGGCTTAAGCGCCGCAGAGATTTCGAGCTCCTCCAGCAAACGGGAAAGAGGTTTATTCTGGTCATTAGATGATGTAGGCCTCATCTTTTGATTTATCACTCCTTCCGTCCCTAACTTTCGCTCTATTTCCTTCATATTTCATTCTTCCTGTCTCTCGCTTTCTCGCTCTCCGTCTTGGTTCTTGATGGACTGATAACTGACCGGCTTATGGCTGTCTGTGATGAGAGGGAGCCGAACTGTTAAGGTGAATTTGGGGTCAATGGAAAGAAAAAATCCTGGCAAGGCACTGCAGAGGGAAGTAATGCAGCTCGGGGAATCACTTGAAGGTTTTTGGGATAAAACTAGGAGAAAGAAGCCAGAAGACCGCATGGAACTTTGGTGATTTTGGTTAAATGCATATTGTGCTGTGCAAACATGATTGATTTGGACAACATAAAAGATCAAAACATCAAAAACGTGACTCGTAGAAAGGGTTCAAATAGGAAAAAACCTAAGCTTTACTTTCCTTGTGTTAGACTTCTATGGTAGATATAATTCTTTGATTATTTTTGAGGGTAGGACAAATTATATAATGCATAAAGGAGGCTACAATGGATAATTGATAGTATTCACATGTTTCTATAAAAATAGAATATTTGGAACAGCTCTTTCACTTATGTCCGAGGAATTTCTGTTTGATTCTCAATAAAGACAAAGTCGACAGAGACAGAGTTTAATTGAGTTTTGCTAGAAGCACGTAGTAAAGCAGAAGCACGTAATCCTTTTCCCACTGAGGCGCTCGCTTGAGGGGACTCTTCTTCCTATCTCTCTGTCCCTCCTTCCGTCCCTCTCACCCTCTTCCCTTCTCTATCCCATTACCTGGAAAAAGAAAAGAGTCCCCTTTCACAACACTGAATATGCCGAGATAAAAGTAAAACATTTTAACCCCAAGTTTTTTCTAAAAGGAACAGTTTTTGGAGAAGCCCACCACAAGGCCAGACTTTAAGGTCAGAACCATCCCCCTGTGATCTATGACAAAGAGATCTGCATAGCGTGTACGTCATTGATATTCCGCTGAAATGATAATGAATACCCAGAAGAGCAGATGGAAGAGGTTTAGGGTGCAGCTGATTTTATACAGAATCATCCACGCTACTTGTTTAAAAGATTGGACTGAATTTATGTCTATGATCTCAAAAAGAGTTAATCTGAAACAAGCTTCGCAGACAAATATAAAATCTTTGTGTTTTCATAATGCTATCATTCACATCTTTGTGATGGACACATTGGACCATAGGGGTAGGAAAAGCAGTTGGTGCTGTTTCATTAGGAAGGAGGGAAGGAAGGAAGAAAGGAAGGAAGGAAGGAAGGAATGAAGGAAGGAGGGAATGAAGGAAGGAATGAAGGAAGGAAAGAAGGAAGGAAGGAAGGAAGGAATGAATGAATGAAGGAAGGAGGGAATGAAGGAAGGAAGGAAGGAAGGAAGGAAGGAAGGAAGGAAGGAAGGAAGGAAGGAAGGAAGGAAGGAAGGAAGGAAGGAAGGAAAAAAGGAAGGAAGATAGGAAGGAAGGAAGATAGGAAGGAAGGAAGGAAGGAAGGAAGATAGGAAGGAAGGAAGATAGGAAGGAAGGAAGGAAGGAAGGAAGGAAGGAAGGAAGAAAGAAAGAAAGAAAGAAAAAAAGGAAGGAAGGAAGGAAGGAATGAATGAATGAATGAATGAATGAATGAATGAATGAAGGAAGGAGGGAGGGAATGAAGGAAGGAAGGAAGAAAGGAAGGAAGGAAGGAAGGAAGGAAGAAATGAAGAAAGAAAGGAAGAAAGAAAAAAAAGAAGGAAGATAGGAAGGAAGGAAGGAAGGAAGGAAGGAAGGAAGGAAGGAAGGAAGGAAGGAAGGAAGGAAGGAAGGAAGGAAGGAAGGAGGGAATGAAGGAAGGAGGGAATGAAGGAAGGAAGGAAGGAAGGAAGATGGATAGTAATGTCTCTGTGGTAAAATATGGTAATTTTTTATATATGGTGTTTTCTACTGTTTATTTAAACAAAAGAAAGGTAAAAATGTTATTTGAAACTGCACCGCTTTATGATGTCATAAACCTGCAACCAATCAGCTCACTTGACCACCATGGATCACACCAGGTGGGATTAAGGGGGGGTGGGTTAATTTGCATATTCTTATATCTACACATAATTAAAGTAAAGGTGTTTAGTCTCAGCCTGGGATGTCACGGCCAAGGTCCGATGCATACGACATACAATTAACACTTCACAGAGTTCAAAGCCATCATCTGATTGGTTAACTTCCACAGGCATTTTCTGCAGACATTAGGACCATTTTATATCCTTATGACGTCGATAGGTTGAATATTTGAGGAATCTTTCCAAAGCCATGTCTTTAGGGTGGGAGTGCATTGAGGAGAGAAATACTACATCATGCGTCTTACTCTACACAAATGGATCCCATTGAACATGACAACTCAACATGTTTAACAGCCTAAAGCACTTATAATGCATGAAACAGTTCTCCTTTAAGGAATAAAATACATTTACATTTACATTTACATTTAGTCATTTAGCAGACGCTTTTATCCAAAGCGACTTACAATAGTCGAGGAGACAATGAAGCGGTAAATAGCCGATACAACAATAGGTGAACAAGTGCTACAACAATGCTACCGAGTTAAAATAATTAACCATGTAAAAATAAACCAATTTTTATCTTTTTGTCTTAACACGAATTATTAAAACATTGATAATTAGTAATTGTTAGGTTGGTCTTTATTTTAAGTTAGGTTGGTCTTTATTTTTCTACCTTACTGTAACAGAAACATTAACATTGAATTTTCACTAGATGTTTTTCCTTGAATAGGCCTGACGTTTGTTAACTTAAAAGTGAAATCTCAATTCAATGTCTCGTCATCAACTGGATGTCAGTTCACAGCTTTAAAGCATCCGACGCTAGGCCTTAATTACATATTCGTGTATGGAAATGAAGTGCAGCCTGTCAGCACGGCTGTGATGTGAACGCTTGGCATGTGCCGCCGACTCTTCAAAACCTTCAATCAAAAGCAAGCAAGTCGAACATCTAGGTACACTTTCCTCTTTCTTTATTAAGATCACCGCGGTATGAAATTCAGCGAGGGGGAGGGCAACGTGAAAGGATGATGTGGGGGTGTCCATCTCCGGCAGAACCGATGTGGTTCTATCCATATTCATATTCGGCAGCAGCTGTTATCGCTTTGAAGGCTTTCTAATTACAACAACAAGACAAAAACCGCTTGGATACGGGCCAGACCGGCTAAATGATAAAATAAGCGCTGGTGCTCTCGCTCGCACTCCCCCGTTTTCTCCTTCTCTCTCTTAATCTCCACAAAGCACCTTGGATTCCGCTCACCCAAATACATGCCAATGAACAGGGAAAGTGGCATTCGGAGATGCAGGTGTCACATGTGATAAGAAACTTCTGGATTAAATATGCTGTGGCTAATGAGCAGGCGGGCGAGCCAGCGAGGGTGCGACCATGGGCACGATTGTTCCTGGGCTGATAACATTCCGTGGAAGAAACAGCCAAATTCCATCATTTAATAAGCCGGCCCGGCTTCTATCGGAAAGAGTGTCTGGATGCCAGTGTTAAGTGGGAGACATTGCTGTTCATCACGCCAGTCTCCGGGGGCTTCCGGAACATGCCAAGGTGCAAGATTTAGACATGTTACACCCTCTGTGTCGCTTATAGGTTTCGTTGGAGTTGGAAGCGTTTTGAAGAAGAGAAGTTGTTTCTCGATCTATAATGCATCCCCATGCCATCTGTGGAACACAAAAGAAGATATTTTTGAGGACTCGATCAATGGAAATCAAAAGGGGGGGCATTCTATTTGTTACCAAGGTAAAACACAGTATTCTTTTAACGGGAGGTTGAGTAACACTAAACAATTTTTGGGGGATTTGTCCCGGAAGCAGCTATAGAAGGCCTCTCCAAAGTCATCCTGACATTGAAACAGTTGGACTAGGTGAAGAAAAGGAAAAGAAAGATGCAAGTCCTGACCTGTCACTCATAAGGAGCTTAGTTCACCCAGCCAGTAAAATCTCTGCCAGCGTTCACTTCACCCGGACCAGTAAGCTGCCTGTCAGGAAGATGATTCATTTCTCAAAGCTCACATTAAGAAATTGGAAAAGGGACGGATCATTTTTCTGCATGCCCGTCAATGCGAACCTGACGGCGCTGTAGGAAATAAAGGCAGACTCCACAGCCTCATGAATAAGCAAAGATCCTCAGATGACTGGCCGTTCCTCACAGGAAGCAGAGTGATGCCCCTCTGGTGTCTGTAGGATGTAGCGTGTGGGCCTGTAGATCAATGAGAGCGCAGGTGTGTGGGGCAGATGGTGTTGAGGTGAAACCCGGGGCAGCGAAACTCAGCCTGGCCTGGAACACAGTAGCTCCATCAGGGCAGCCCCGGGGGAACAGAGCTGTATGACTGATGCACTGGAGGATGAGCCGAGGCCCAGATGAGATTTATGGTGGTGAAAGTGAACTTCCTGCTGTCTCACGCACACTTTTCTGCTGCGGTTGCAAAATCACAAAACCTTATAATACATTCAGTACTTTATGTAATGTACCATACTTGAGTTTGGCATTGGACCGGATTGGTACTTGAGAATCGTTCTCTTTATATTTCATGTGCTTTGGATGGCTGTGTTGCCAGATTAATTATAGTAACAATAATGGGATGGGATTTACAGTACAGTAGAAATTAAGAGATCATATTAAGTTATAAGATTGTATGTCAAACTTAATGTGCTGGTCACAAACTTCAAAGCACAGATTTCAGGTATAAGGTATCGGATTTTGGTATCAGTATGTGAACATGAGCTTGGTGTCGGGCCTGATATCAATACTTTTAAGGAGTGCAATTACAATGTTTGGTCATGTATTTGTACATTATTGACAAATAACGCTAAATTAAATTCAATGTTTCATTCTTTTGTTACACATAATATGATACATACATACAGTATGGTCGATTCCAGCGTTATGGATGTGATATAAAACACTAAGTAAACTGAACCAACTGTTCATATTATGCAAAACCCTTGTTGATAGTGTTTAAACATCAGATTTCTGTTTTGAAAAAGCTATATTAACCTATGTTATGGAATGGACTAATAAGGACAATGTTTTTGGGAGACAACAAACTTCATGCAATTCTGTTAATGTACAAACCACAACCAATCATTTCCAACAATCGGACAAGGGGTGGCTCTTTATAAAACAAACTATTTACTAAACTTTTTAATGTATCCGTTTATAAGTAAAATGTAGCATTATTGATGTGGCAATACTTAAAAAAGCCCTTGCTTGACTATGAACAATTGTGCACTAAAAATAAAGATAACGCTCTAAAAACTTAAAGATAGACCTTGCATGGGTATCCAACCAAGATTGACATATGTGTTAAAAGTAGAGTAAGAACCTATGGAAAAACTCTAGATGTTCATGGTTGGCATTTTTACAGTGTTGCCCATGTTGTCTGGGCACAGAATTATGCATAACTACGACATAAACATTTTGTACATGCAATTTGACCACGGGAGAAATGTTCTAATAATAAAAATATTTTATTTTTGGTTTTCCAATTTAGCACTGTATCATTATAATTCATCTTTTTTTGTGTATAATTATGAAACTCATATGGTCTGTGTGGCTCACATACATAAATACATTTATCTACTTAACCACATTATATTGACCTCAGGGAGCTTTCTCAAAAGAAGACATGTGATCTGTTGAAAAAAAATATGAATAATTGAAATAAATCATTTTAAACACAATTTAAAGCAAACAATTCAATCAGTTGTATTTGTAGTCTTCAGCTGTGGGTACTAGGGTAAGGACATTGCCATCTTGTGGACAGTGATCTCCAGTAATGGCAGCTCATAAACCACAACACATTTTCATTTATAAAGTGTCGGTACTCTACACTACATCATATTAACTGAATGAAATGACACGTCCACTTCTGGTGTCAGTCCCGGTAAACATTTCATCGGAACGTATTCAGTAGCGGCCCTCTTCACGAGGCACGACGGCCCATCACAGGTTGCCTCTTCTTCTGACGTGCTGTCGGAGAACAGTCACACATCTTTCAAAGTGTGCCACACACTCATCGTCCAACTCTTCAATTAGTGCACATCCTAACTCTAACGTTTAGCGCCGGCGTATCATGCCTCCTCTAGTTATCTCCGGTTCCAGACTTTTGTAAATAGTCATATTTAAAACTTTAATCCCCTCAATGGGAGATGACGTGTAGACAGTAAGCCTGTCATTTGGTAAGATAAATGTTATCTCAGTCACAAAGCCCTTCTTTCCTTTTTAAATGGCTAATGAGTTTGTTCGGTGGACTCCAGTGGAATGTTTCATCCGCAGTCCTTCAGTTCGATAATGCTGTACTTTCATCCGAGATGTCCATTCTTTTCAGCAATAGGCGAAATAAACTGCAGCGTTCAGTCCCAGACTTGTTTGTTGCAGCTTCAAAGGAGTACACACAAATGTGGGCAGGAAAGAACCGAATGTGGGCGCAAAGAGTGAGCGGTTATTAACTTTGGATTTGCCGATTCTCACACGTTTAGTAAAACAGATCAAAAGAGAAGCTCCGCAAAGCTATTTCTGCAGACAAACATTTGTGCTCTGGCATTGATACCAGCACAATGACATACATGTGATTTATACCGTATATACAGGACTGTGAATAAGTCAAATGCATTTTCACCCCAATAAAAGTCAGTTATTTATATCATTTAGAGAAGTAATAATAGTTTACATTTCTAAATATTCATAATAAAAAGAATGTTTGTGACATTGGCCAGTCCTCCGGTGCAATCATCTATTCTGATAGGATGAAAAAGAGAAGAAAGTTCAACAGACTAAACCCAGAAGACCTGTTTCAATGTCTTCATGACCCTTCAAGACATCTACCTGCAAAGTTTTAGTAGTGTGAGAAGTCTCCTTGCAGTTCCGCCTATTACAATTTTCAATGAATTATTACACATAATATACATTTTCAGAACGGTCGACATATATATATAATAATGAAAGTACTGACGTGTCTAAAACTTCTTCACAGGTTCTGTCTATAAAGCACCAATCGTGTTTTGAGTTCTTAAAAAATCTTTGAAATTGAAGGGAGCTGAAATATAATGTCTAGAAAAGCTTTCATTTCTCCATCAATTAACACATTATAATTGATCAATAAAAAGATATATGTTCTTTTCCTTTTCTAATCATCTCGGGGAGAGCCAAAAGTGGACTTTGACATTTGACATCCAAAGCGACAAACACAACATTTTATTAAGATGACTGTATGTAAATATGCTTGGGTATTTATAAGAACATGAAGATGGCAAGAAATTTGTATAAGAATGCACATGAGCCCTGTTCTCTTCTTTTCTGTTGCAGAAGACCATGTTTGGTGTTCCACAACCAAAAACATTCCGGAAGGAGACGAACTTAAAGCCTGCATGGTGGATTTGCAGCCTCATCTTCAAACACCAGCCCAATCTCCCTACGGTCCAGGGATGTTCACGGCCCGACAGCTGGACGGCATCCAACTCCTTCCTCAGCAAGCCGCCATGGCGTCCATACTGCCCGGCGCAATCATCAACAGTGAGTGCCACATTATCAGCGCCCTGCCACAGTGGATGCACTGATTAATGCGCTTGGTTAAAAATGGAAATCCACGTCAAAGAGTCATCACTGCTCTGATGTGCATGTTTGTCATGGATAAGGGAATCACCAAGGATGGGGGGTGACCTTCAACTATCTGCAGCAGTTGGATATTAACTCTATTAACAGTTCGCACGGGATTATTGTGAACCGCAGCATATTTGCTTTTAAGGGGTCTGTAGGGTCGGGAAATGTGGTCCTGATATATTTTTAAGCTTAAATATTAAGCTCAGAACTTAATATGGATATGCCTCTGTCCCGTTTTCTGTCTTTGTAGAAGACATCTTCTTTTGCAAGGCATGTGGCATCTGGTTCCGGAGTGAAAGAAACCTCCAAGCCCACCTCATGTATTACTGCAGTGGACGGCTGAGGGACCCTGAGATAGTGACGGAGAAAAGCGCCAAAATCAGTCATCAAATGCTTCGCAGTTGCACATATCCACAAAGCAATATGAGCTTTGCAGGCTCAAATGCCCTCGAAATGCACTTGTCTACACATAATAGTGAGTTTTTAAAGTCGTTTTTTATCCATCAATATTCTAATGCCGTGTTCAAACCATATGTTAATAAAGGTATTTGCGCAAGTAATTCACATTAAAAGTCAATGCAAAGACTCGAATAGATGGAAAGACGCAAATAGATGCAAACTTGCGACAGGGGGTTGGAATGGCGTCCAAAAGATTTCAATTCGAAATCTAGCAACAAGGCCACATTTGCAATACAGTACATACCTCAAGATGCCCCAAGCTGTGTTAACATTTCTATCTTTTTTGTTTAAAGGTCTCAAATCGGACGACATCTCCACTGGAAGCAACTTGAAATGCACAATTTGTGACTACACCGCTGAAACACTAATGGTTCTCCAGCACCACATCCTTTCCCATCTGTCCCAGACCGGCTTGAGGTGCGGTCACTGCCACTTTACGTTCCAAACCCCTGAAGAACTGGCCAAGCACCAGGAGCTACATGGGCATGGCAGTACAGGCTGCAAAACCATCAAACAAGACAAAGCGGATAGCTCTCGCAGAATCCTTGCTGGTAGCCCTCAACAAGGACAAGCTAATGCAAACATGAAAGACTTTCAGGAAAGGGCAGTGCAGAGCGATGTTAAACCAGAAACCACGGCAAGCTGTCAAACATCCATTAATAGTGAGGGCCAGTCAGGAAACAAGGCTGGTGTTTCTTTTTCCAGAGTCAAGTCAGAACCCTCCAGTCCTCGTTTGGCATCCTCTCCCATTCAGCACCATCTGGCTCCGGCCTTTCCCATGCCACCTTTCATGCCACATGTCCCCTTCTCACAGGATATCACGATGGCTCCACAAGCCTCAGAGATTTTGGCCAAAATGTCAGAGCTGGTTCATCGCAGGTTACGACATGGCGGGAACGCTTATCCTCCAGTTATGTACAGCACCGTCATGCCAAAGGGAGCAACATGCTTTGAATGCAACATTACCTTCAATAACCTTGAAAATTATTTGGTGCATAAGAAACATTACTGCAACAGTCGTTGGGAACACACACCCAAGCTGAATGATTTTTCAGAACTTCTGGATAAACCAGCAGACACCCTGAGTCCTAAAATTGGAGATGGTTTGCCAGTTGTGATCAATGCCGGCCATCCCAAGGAGGTTAAAGGTCATGAGTCTGAAGATGGAAAAGTCTCAGATGATCTTTCAGTCCAGGTGAAAAAAGCATCAACTCCGTTGGGTGCACAAGAGAGGTCCCATGAGACGCAGTTGGATCTGCAAAGCCCTAAAATGCCACCCTCTGAAAATAACATGGACCCTAACCAGACAACATGTGAGCCGTGCAAGATCACCTTTAGTCGACCCGAAACCTACATGGTACATAAACAGTATTATTGTGCCACTCGCCATGATCCCCAGGTGAAACGTGCAAACAATAAAGGATCAGCCAATCAGAAGACTATCCGTGCACGTAAAAGAAGAAAGGCATTCGAGCTGGCCACTACAGAACAAGAACAAATGCAGCATATGGGTGTTCCATCATTCCTTGGTATGCCCAGCCTAGGAACTCCCTACATGCCGAAAGACACAGTGGAGAGTTTCAGGGACCATCAGCGATACAACATGATCCAAGGTCTAGTACCCAAATATCCAGAGGCTTCGCTGACGGTGACAAAATCAGCCCTCGTCTCCAAATCCACTTCATTATCTAAGGGGGAAAGCGAAGCACCGATAGATTTGAGTAGAAAATGCACATCACAGATTGATAACACCCCACTGTCACCCAAAGGGCTTTTGGATTATCATGAGTGTGCAGTTTGCAAGATAAGTTTTAACAAAGTTGAGGAATATCTCAAGCACAAACAAAACTTCTGCCCAGGCACCCTTCTCCAAAATCCTTCCTCTGAAAGCAAAAAGCGTACAAGCGTCAAAAAAGAAAGCCTTAGCAATACTAACAACCTCCTTGAGCATCCGAACGCACTCACATCATCTTCCAGAAACGGAGATCAGATCCCAATAAAAGATGACTTGACGAACACGTTTCAACCAAGTGCTAAGAAAATGCGACCTGATGAACCAATCTGGTCCTACTATGAGATGAAACCCACCGACTACGCCACAGGGATGCTCGTCACGCAGAGCGAACGAAGACAAAGTCCCAACGAGGGCTGCGAGGGAGACAAAAACCAACCCATGCCCGACGGGAGCCATCTTAGCCCAGACAACCCTGAAAACCAGGCCAAGATTTCCGTCTCAAATGACCTCGAACTAGACAACAAAGGACAACGAGGTGGTTCACCAGATATTCACACGGACAGATCCATTAACTGTAAAGAAAGCTATACCCTGACGTCATCTCTAAAGTCTGAGGACGTCTCGACGACCATCAAGAGAGTATTGACCGGGTCCATTGCCGCAAACGGTAATGTTAAGTACTGCCGTCCTTGTGACATCCAGTTCAACAATCTGTCAAACTTTATAACACACAAGAAGTTTTATTGCTCATCACACACAGCAGAGCATGTGAAGTAGTGCGTTTTTTTCTGTAAGCCGAATCACACAAATCAAAGGAAGTTAAACTTCTTCACTCAAGTGAGCACAAGTGCACAGAAAATCGCAGCCATGCAAAAATTGTCACAAGCATGCTGTCTTCACATGTGAAAGCATAAAAGTGACAGCCACTCGGCAGTGTATTTCCAGGGAATCCCCTGACCATCATTTGTGATGTTTAGTGACACGACTACTTCGACCACACACGTTAGACTTTTCACAAGCTGAAGTTTAAGTCAATTTGTATAATTCTGTGCTGGTTTACACAGCAGCAGGAGGACAATCAGATCACGAGGTTTATTCTACAGTCAGTGAATAGAAACTTGTTTAAGGATTTGTTGGGTATCGTGTGTACTTTTCGGTGGTTAACTATTTATTTATTTATTCAATAATATTTCCAGCTCTATGTAATGCAGATTTGGAGTTTACAGAATTTATCTTGAATGTCTTACTTTGAGAAACCGCATAAATAGTTCTAAGATTATGAAAAACAAAGTCATGCTTTTGTTGAAATCGTCTAAAACAAGTCACGTTTTCTTGAACAATTATAAATCGATGTAGAGTCTAGATCGTCCTTGATGTTTCTTTACGCTTCGATACTATTTTTATTGTAAATGCAGAACTCTTCTTACCAGGTGACCTGTACGTGTGTTTGTTGATTCGTCGTTCCTTTTAATATTTGGCTTCTAATGCAATACTTTTTAAAAGACAAAAGATTATTTGAAAGCAGCGTTACAGAAGAAGGAGCTTTTATACTTGGAGCCCATAAATTGTCTGTATGAAGTGGAAGTCTTACTGGAGGTTGAGGGTTAAGATGAAGTTTACACGTAGTGTGGATGACCCCTTGTAACCTTTGCTCAAAAATGTTGTCAAAAATGTGTTGCTATGCATGTACCTGTATGGAATGAAATTCCGAAAATGTTGGACATGTTATTTTATGTGGCATAAAAATTAAAATTATTCTCAGGACGGGTGTGTAATTGTAATATACTCGTTTTTTTTATTTGTGATGTATTTTGCTAAAAGATGATCTAATCCAACATAATTTGTGTACTGTACAGCAAAAGAAACACCACGATCAGATTCATGGGATAGGTTTACGGTTCATGGTCATGTTTCGTATTATGTAAATGTATCATAATTCTTGGAAGGTTTTGGTTTTTAACAAGACTAAAATTCCTGGAAAGAAAAAAAAGTGTGCTGATGTCAGCACTAAGACCGGTCTCTTCCTGCTCCTTTTTAATCTCAAAAATGTTAACTTGAATAAAAAACTATAAAAATTAAATATTAACTTAAACTACGTTATGTTAGTGAAAATACCTGCTGCAAAAGCATAAGATCAGTCACATATATTGCATGTTATTTTCAGTAACATACCTAAATACTAAAACATTAATTTTGAGTAATGTACAAAAAACACTTAAGAGCAAAAATTCTTCTAGAAACTCTTAATAGTAATCTGCGGTGTAGGACAAGAGAAAAGCTAGTATTTCAGGTGCCAGGAAAACATTATAAATAACTTTTTTGCGTTTTTCAATTTTCATGCTAAACAAATATTCAAAATATTACCGTAAAATGTCCAGTAAAACACGTATTTTTCCAGCTGATGTGGAGTCAGATAAATACAGTGGAATAAACATATTTCGTTTTTTTAAATACATGACAATTGTGTAAAATTACAATATCAATTTGTTACCAAACCGTCATATTGAGTTTAATGGTTGATGGTCAGAATGAATGATGTCATAGATGTTATGAAACAGAACTTAACCACTAGAAATACATTTATTCATACCTAACTCGTTCATTTTTAAAAGGAATTCATCACATTTTAGCCTTTTATTCTTTTAATCTTAATGTAGCTCTTTATAAAATGGGACAATGGGATAGAAATATCCCTCTTATGTAGAATTTTTCATGATCACCCACATGGCCCTATCTTCTTTTCAAACAAACCCTGCTGTTGAGGTCATCCCAGTCTGCTTTAGAGTTACATTCTACTAAATATCCACCCAACGTGTTTCTAATGTGTAAGTAAACTACAATGTTCTAATGTTATTGTGTAAAGAAAACAGAGAAAGTGTGTTCATGCAGACACTTTATTCGTACAATTTAAAGAGAAGAAACAAACATCAAATGATTGACTACACATTCTAAGCCCTTTTTATGGGCAAGATCACATGGAACCACATCGCCATCTTATGCATGATGACTTTACAAGATCAGAACTAGCAGTCAGGTACCAGTCCAAAGTTTCCTCGCATACAAAATCTGAGCTGGCTCTCCACCGGCATACCTTCAGTACTTCTAACACATGACATCATCATATCCAGAACCATAGAGCACTACCTAGTGGGATAAATGGATCTCTGTGTGCAATAGCTAGAACTTTTGTGTGTATATTTAATATTTAAACAATCTGATTTTTAATGCTGTGGAGTAAATATTTTGGTTTGTGTTTACTGTTTTCATTTTTATCAAGTGTCTCCGTCCTGCCTCTGGTTATGAGTTTTACATCTGATTTATAATCACTAGTTAAAAGTTCTTTCATAATTTACTTTTTTGATCAATTTCTTTGGTAAAAAATTACAAAATAAATAAATGTCAAACCAGACACAAAATGACAGCTGGATTCATAAAGAGCATGGACAAATCGCACTGATGTATTCATCACAAAAGTGAGTCAATAATAGGAAAAGTCACATGGTAGTAGGCCTGCACAATTACATAATCTATAAAATAATCCATAATTACATAAAATTACATAATCCATAAAATAATCCATAATTGCATAAAATTACATAATCTATAAAATAATCCATAATTGCATAAAATTACATAATCTATAAAATAATCCGTAATTACATAAAATTACATAATCCATAAAATAATCCATAATAACATAAAATTACATAATCTATAAAATAATCCATAATTACATAAAATTACATAATCCATAAAATAATCCATAATTACATAAAATTACATAATCTATAAAATAATCCATAATTACATAAAATTACATAATCCATAAAATAATCCATAATAACATAAAATTACATAATCTATAAAATAATCCATAATAACATAAAATTACATAATCTATAAAATAATCCATAATTACATAAAATTACATAATCTATAAAATAATCCATAATAACATAAAATTACATAATCCATAAAATAATCCATAATTACATAAAATGACATAATCTATAAAATAATCCATAATTACATAAAATTACATAATCCATAAAATAATCCATAATTACATAAAATTACGTAATCCATAAAATAATCCATAATAACATAAAATAACATAATCCATAAAATAATCCATAATTACATAAAATTACATAATCTATAAAATAAATCATAATTACATAAAATTACATAATCCATAAAATAATCCATAATAACATAAAATTACGTAATCCATAAAATAATCCATAATAACATAAAATAACATATCCATAAAATAATCCATAATTACATAAAATTACATAATCTATAAAATAAATCATAATTACATAAAATTAAATAATCCATAAAATAATCCATAATAACATAAAATAACATAATCCATAAAATAATCCATAATTACATAAAATTACATAATCTATAAAATAAATCATAATTACATTAAATTACATAATCCATAAAATAATCCATAATTACATAAAATTACATAATCTATAAAATAATCCAGAATAACATAAAATTACATAATCCATAAAATAATCCATAATTACATAAAATTACATAATCTATAAAATAATCCATAATAACATAAAATTACATAATCCATAAAATAATCCATAATTACATAAATTATATAATCTATAAAATAATCCATAATTACATAAAATTACATAATCCATAAAATAATCCATAATAACATAAAATTACGTAATCCATAAAATAATCCATAATAACATAAAATAACATAATCCATAAAATAATCCATAATTACATAAAATTACATAATCTATAAAATAATCCATAATTACATAAAATTACATAATCTATAAAATAAATCATAATTACATAAAATTACATAATCCATAAAATAATCCATAATTACATAAAATTACATAATCTATAAAATAATCCATAATTACATATAATAACGTAATCCATAAAATAATCCATAATAACATAAAATTACATAATCTATAAAATAATCCATAATTACATAAAATTACATAATCTATAAAATAATCCATAATAACATAAAATTACATAATCTATAAAATAAATCATAATTACATAAAATTACATAATCCATAAAATAATCCATAATTACATAAAATTACATAATCTATAAAATAATCCATAATTACATAAAATTACATAATCTATCAAATAATCCATGATAACATAAAATTACATAATCTATCAAATAAATCATTATTACATAAAATTACATAATCCATGAAATAATCCATAATTACATAAAATTACATAATCCATAAAACAATCCATAATTACATAAAATTACATAATCCATAAAATAATCCATAATTACATAAAATTACATAATCTATAAAATAATCCATAATTACACAAAATTACATAATCTATAAAATAATCCATAATTACACAAAATTACGTAATCTATAAAATAATCCATAATTACACAAAATTACATAATCTATAAAATAATCCATAATTACATAAAATTACATAATCATCAAAAGCCTCATTTACAGCGGGCCATTTGTGCTCCTTTCTGTGTGTTTCGGCAGTATGTTTAGTCACTAAATACATAAATTAACCATTATAACATTTTTAAAATTATGGTGTCCCTGTTTTTACTCTTTTATTTTAACAAAATAACTCTCATAACTGTCTTTGATTTAGTTTAGAATGTTTAGAGTTTACATTTACATTTAGTCATTTAGCAGACGCTTTTATCCAAAGCGACTTACAATAGTCGAGGAGACAATGAAGCGGTAAATAGCCGATACAACAATAGGTGAACAAGTGCTACAACAATGTTACACAGAGAGAGAAGTTATAAAAAGTATATATATATATTTTTTATTTATTTATTTATTTATTTATTGATAGAGTGAGTAGGTTAGAAAAGTAGTAAACCTCACTGACAACACACAAAACCATAGGGACATTTCTCCAAATATCTCTTTTGTGTCCCACTGATGACAGACAGTTACAGGCCCACAGAAGCAGATTCTATAGGGCTGATGTACAGTAAATATGCAAATATGTGATGATATAAACACAAACAAAGCAAGTTTACATGCACTTGCTTCATAGAAAGATTAAACTTTCACTGTAAAACGTATTAATCGTCAATAATATTCACAATTACAAAATCAAGAAGAACAATCGACAATTAAGACTTTTGTCATAAACGCTGCTTTGTTAAAGGAATTAAAGCGTTGTGAAGTTTCAAAAGAATAAAAAAATATACAAATTAACATTAATTTTAATGTATTTTTTTCATCAAAAATACTAATAAAACTTTAATAATAAAACACAAGAATAATTAAACAAAATGCATCCAAGAGCTCAATAAAATCTCTATTCTGCATGTTGAATATTTACATGATTTCTGTATTAAAACTGTTTAAATTGCAACAGTTTCTTTTATTTTTACCAAACAAACAAACAGCAGAGGATGTGTTATATTTTAATAAATATAATAAATATAATAAATATAATAAATATAATAAATATAATAAATATAATAAATATAATAAATATAAATCCCACATTATAGTTTTATTCCAGCTGTTTCTCCTCCACACGACAGGGGGCAGCAGCAGATCTGCGCACAGCTTATTTAATAATCTATACATCTGTGTCAAAGAGAACGACAAAAATATGTTTTGGTCATTAAAGTAATTATAGAGAAAAATAATTAAAAAATAAAAAATAAATGAATATAAATAAATAGAAACAAACCCGTATTGACCGTTTTGAACGTCAGCCGAGGACTTTTATTTTGAAAACCCATCGCGCTTCCAGACTCTTATTATGTACACCGGTATTGTTGTTTTTTTTCCACGCTGACCGAACGCGCCGAAAAAAATGTCCCGAATTTATGTGGGAAAACTGAGCTATCGAGCCACAGAGAAAGACGTGGAAAGGTTTTTTAAAGGTTATGGGAAGATTCTGGAAGTGGACCTGAAAAACGGGTGAGTTTTAATCACGTGTGAACATTACATGTGACGTTTCAGTCAGAGCTGTGATGAAATAAATCAACGTTCTTCTCATTTACATCAATAAACACAAACAAATAAACACAAACTGAGGCAGAAAACTCAACATGAGGCTTGGATTGATTTCCTCACTTCAGCTCATATCAACGTCCATTCAAGTGACGTCACAGTGCGTGTGTGTTAGGATGTGTTGTGTACTTCCGGTATTGCTGATGCATGTGTTTGTGTGCAGGTATGGATTTGTGGAGTTTGATGACCCTCGTGATGCAGATGATGCTGTGTATGATCTCAATGGGAAGGATCTCTGTGGGAAGAGAGTGAAAGTGGAGCACACTATAGGACAGAGGAGGGATGGAGGGAACAGATATGGGAGAAGTGAGTATGGATCCATAGGGAATCATGTCTGTCATGTTCTAATGTATGGATCCATCAGCCGGGTTCTGATCATCTCAATATATTAGTGTGTGAACTAATGAAGCTGATTCAAAGTGAAGGTCAAGGCACACACTGTAGTGAAGTGAAGTGTTGCCAGGTATAGTGTTCCATACTTGGAATATGTGCTCTGCATTTAACCCATCCAGTAAGTGAACACACACACACTGTGAACACACACACACACACACACACACTGTGAACACACACACTGTGAACACACACACACACACACACACTGTGAACACACACACTGTGAACACACACACACTGTGAACACACACACACTGTGAACACACACACACTGTGAACACACACACACTGTGAACACACACACACACACTGTGAACACACACACACACACACACTGTGAACAGACACACACACTGTGAACAGACACACACACTGTGAACAGACACACACACACTGTGAACAGACACACACACTGTGAACACACACACACACACACACACACACACACTGTGAACGCCCACACCAGCCATGGACAAACACCCACAACCCTAGGCTTAGGAGTCGAACTCTCTGACCACTAGGCCATGACAGAGTACTAAGTAATTAAAAAAATGATGCATTATACAGTGAACATTGTAATAGCCTTTACCATGGGATTGCAGCATCAGAACATTTACACCCCCACTCATCATGTACATCCTCACGCTGTGATGTCATCAATTGAGATCGTTCATCGCACACAACAGCCGTGAACACACGCACACACCAACCGTGAACACACGCACACAGCAGCCGTGGACACACGCACACAGCAGCAGTGGGCACACGCGAACACACCAGCCGTGGGCACACGCGAACACATCAGCCGTGGGCACACGCGAACACGCCAGCCGTGGGCACACGCGAACACGCCAGCCGTGGGCACACGCGAACACGCCAGCCGTGGGCACGCGCGAACACGCCAGCCGTGGGCACACGCGAACACGCCAGCCGTGGGCACACGCGAACACGCCAGCCGTGGGCACACGCGAACACGCCAGCCGTGGGCACACGGGAACACGCCAGCCGTGGGCACACGGGAACACGCCAGCCGTGGGCACACGGGAACACGCCAGCCGTGGGCACACGGGAACACGCCAGCCGTGGGCACACGGGAACACGCCAGCCGTGGGCACACGCGAACACACCACACCAGCCGTGGGCACACGCGAACACACCACACCAGCCGTGGGCACACGCGAACACACCAGCCGTGGGCACACGCGAACACACCAGCCGTGGGCACACGCGAACACACCAGCCGTGGGCACACGCGAACACACCAGCCGTGGGCACACGCCAACACACCAGCCGTGGGCACACGCCAACACACCAGCCGTGGGCACACGCCAACACAACAGCCGTGGGCACACACACACACAAGCCGTGAGCACACACACACAAGCCGTGAACACACACATATAGCAGTAAACACAAACACCAGCCGTGAACACGCGCACACACCAGCCATGCACACACGCACACACTAGCAATGCACACAACAGCCGTGAACACACGCACACACTAGCAATGCACACACCAACCGTGGACACACGCACACAGCAGTAGTGGACACACCCAAACACCAGCCGTGGGCACACGCGCACACACCAGCCGTGGGCACACGCGCACACACCAGCCGTGGGCACACGCGCACACACCAGCCGTGGGCACACGCGCACACACCAGCCGTGGGCACACGCGCACACACCAGCCGTGGGCACACGCGCACACACCAGCCGTGGGCACACGCGAACACACCAGCCGTGGGCACACGCGAACACACCAGCCGTGGGCACACGCGAACACACCAGCCGTGGGCACACGCGAACACACCAGCCGTGGGCACACGCGAACACACCAGCCGTGGGCACACGCGAACACACCAGCCGTGGGCACACGCGAACACACCAGCCGTGGGCACACGCGAACACAACAGCCGTGGGCACACACACAAGCCGTGAACGCACACATACAGCAGTAAACACAAACACCAGCCGTGCACACACAAGCAATGCACACACCAACCGTGAACACACGTGCACACAACAGCCGTGAATACACGCACACACTAGCAATGCACACACCAACCGTGAACACGTGCACACAACAGCCGTGAACACACGCACACACCAGCTGTGCACACACGGACACACTAGCAATGCACACACCAACCGTGAACACACGCACACACAAAACGTGGACACACGCACACAGCAGCCGTGGACACGCGCACACAGCAGTAGTGGACACGCGCACACACCAGCCGTGGACACACGCGCACACACCAGCCGTGGGCACACGCGAACACACCAGCCGTGGGCACACGCGAACACACCAGCCGTGGGCACACGCGAACACACCAGCCGTGGGCACACGCGAACACACCAGCCGTGGGCACACGCGAACACACCAGCCGTGGGCACACGCGAACACACCAGCCGTGGGCACACGCGAACACACCAGCCGTGGGCACACGCGAACACACCAGCCGTGGGCACACACACAAGCCGTGAACGCACACACACAAGCCGTGAACGCACACATACAGCAGTAAACACAAACACCAGCCGTGCACACACGCACACACAGGCAAAGCACACACCAACCGTGAACACACGTGCACACAACAGCCGTGAACACACGCACACACTAGCAATGCACACACCAACCGTGAACACGTGCACACAACAGCCGTGAACACACGCACACACCAGCTGTGCACACACGGACACACTAGCAATGCACACACCAACCGTGAACACACGCACACACAAAACGTGAACACACGCACACAGCAGCCATGGACACACGCACACAGCAGTAGTGGACACGCGCACACACCAGCCGTGGACACACGCGCACACACCAGCCGTGGGCACACGCGAACACACCAGCCGTGGACACACGCGCACACACCAGCCGCGGACACACGCCCACACCAGCCATGGACAAACACCCACAACCCTAGGCTTAGGAGTCGAACTCTCTGACCACTAGGCCATGACAGAGTACTAAGTAATTAAAAAAATGATGCATTATACAGTGAACATTGTAATAGCCTTTACCATGGGATTGCAGCATCAGAACATTTACACCCCCACTCATCATGTACGTCCTCACGCTGTGATGTCATCAATTGAGATCGTTCATACGATCAGCCAAGATTAGCTAGTCATTGAATGTGATAATACGCCGATAACCATCTCCAACCGATTGATTGAAGCATCCCTAACAGTTATTTCCTTTATAGGTGATTCTGTATTCAGGTGGATCTCTTCTGTTTCTTAGTATTTTTAACATAATTTACCATTATCTAAATAGTACATTACAATAGGTTTTAACCTTTTATTGTGTCCTTTGCTTATCAAGATTTTTGTTATAAAGACTTCCATTGATTAAATATCCTAAAACACAATTTTCAAATGTCTTCAATCAAAGAATTAACCTGAATAATTTTATCTAAGTTGAGTATTAAAACTACAATAATGAATTAAACGTTAAATGAAAATAAAACAGCTTTTCTATCCATACAGCTGAAAAGATCAAAACGTACTGATCATTTAATTTCTTTAAATTTATCTTGACGTTTTTATCGAGCCATTTGTATGCGCTATACCAAACTGCACATAATAATATGTGGTTGAAACCGTTACTATAGTCTTTTTGTGTGCTCTGCAAGAAACAAAGTTCCAACACTGTAAATTGTGCTTGCCGTAAAGTTTTGCTTTTTATTGCATTATTTTAAATTTTAGAAAATGTATATTAAAAAAGAGAAATTAATTTGAAAATGTTTTATTAAAAGAGTCTGACTGCCTGCTCCCTTTGCTGGCCATGGTGTTCCCCATCCCATGCCTGTGCCTCTTTGACCAAACTGACCAGTTAAGCGATTGCCAGTGTGAATGAGGACTACTTTTCGCATTATACCAGGTGGTGTGGATGCCCGAGCGTTTAGAAGATGTGGGTTAAGCTCTTTTAGGTGTCTTAATGATTTGGTTCGATCTATGAAATCGATTTAGTTGTAAGTACAGAGTAAGTATCTTATTTGATTTGTGATAGATACAAAACAGTTCCCATTAAAATTGAATGCATTGTGTAAACCTCTTTTGTTAAGGCTTTTGTTATATCATTCTTTCATCATCAAATAAAAAGTATTAGTGTGTTTTCTCCTGTCTACTTGTTAACATTTTGCTCTCATTACTTTGAAGGTAACCGGTTTGGTCGTGGAGGAGGGGACAGACATGGTCCACCAACACGCTCGGATTACAGGCTGATTGTGGAAAACCTCTCCAGCCGATGCAGTTGGCAGGATCTGAAGGTATAGAGCATGTGCATGGGAAAATGGAAATAGTCTTCCATTTATTAACAATTATTTTATTACTAACAATTCAATTGTTTGAGTCGTCAACTTTATATAAATAATGTATTATTAGTTTTATTATGTACTTCCGTCTTTGTCTGACAAAACACTCACATTTAGTTTGGGACCCTTTAAGCACTGCCTCTCCGTTTACTCTTGATTGGTCAAAAGGTCTAGTCTACTGATACTGGTTACCAAAGCTGTTAGTTACTGCATCACCACCAGTGATGAGACAACATCATGTGAATCTAGTTATGGGTCTCTGACCACACATCACAGAAGTAACAGAATCGCTACAATCTGGACGCTGGCTTAAGAAGCCTGTATATTTGCATTTATATTGCTATAATAACAATAACGTTGTGTCTTTTTCATAAGGATTACATGCGACAGGCTGGTGAAGTGACATATGCAGATGCTAATAACGGCCGCAAGAACGAGGGGGTCATAGAGTTCAGGCAGTACTCGGACATGAAACGAGCTCTGGAGAAACTTGATGGCACTGAGGTCAATGGTAGAAAGATTCGTCTCATTGAAGATCGGCCGGGTGCCAGACGCCGGCGCTCCTTCTCCCGCAGCAGCTCCAGGTGAAATTAAAATATTAATTATTACTAATGTTAAATATTACTCACAGTATTGTGTAGTCGGGAAGCTGGTATTAAATACCTTATGAGGTAACATGGACACAAATCGAGACCTTTTTGAAAACTCAAGTATCTGTCTATATTCAGGTCTCGCTCTAGGAGCAGAAGATCTCGCAAGAGCCGAAGTCACAGTCGAAACAGCTATCGCTCAAGGTAAACATTTGCTGGCTAACACATTATATATCCATAATACAAACTTTGTTTTGAGGGAATTAAAAATATGTTGCTTCACCTGTCAAACAACATCATTATAAATTTTATTTATTATGAACATATCTGAGAATGTTTGAAAATCAGTGATAGAAAAAAGTTTCTTCAATTGTTGTTTTCAGACATTCAGGCTCTCGATCACGCAGCAGGTCAGTCAGCAGAAAGGCTAAAGACAGGAGCACTAGAGGAGAGATGGAGGAGAGCAGCAGTGGAGCTCACAAAGCCAGAGATGGAAAAGGCAGTGATGATAAAAGAGATGATGCCAAGAGCTGCAGCCCCTACAATAAAAAGAGCAAGAGAGGTGAATCTCAGTCTCGATCCAGTGATGAAGAAGGAAGGAGGGCAGCAAGGTCACCCTGGTCAAAGTCACGTTCTCGATCTAGGTCACAAACGCCTCCAGATGCTGATCTGCAGAGGAAATCTAGATCCAAATCTCGATCCCGTTCACATTCAAAATCTTTTTCTCGATCCCGCTCACGGTCTAGGTCATAGATTAAATGTTGTCTGTCCTACCCTACATTCCACTTTGGAAGTCCACTACTCTGTTTTTAGTTTTTTCTTTAATTCTATTTTTTTCCCCAATTTGATGAAGATATAGACATTTGGTACAATACCTCCCTATTCTTGGTTTGGCTAAATTCTATAAAAACAAGTGAAATCAAGGATGTTGTTAATTTCTCTACTGTAAAACCCTAAACGTGTTTTTATTTTCCCCAAGTAGATGAGAGTATTTACTTTGCATTGTTATTAATCTCCTGCATCATTATTTGTTTTAGTTAGAATATTGCTTGAATATGTGTTAAGTCAAGAAAAGGTTAAAGTGATCCTGGTGTCTTAACCTTTTCAATGCATACGTGAGAAGTGACCCTATTTACCAAGTGTTAAGATTTTATGGTATTCCTTTAGATTTTTTTACTATGAATTTCTCTGTGAAAAAATAATAAAAAGCTGCAACAAAGTTTGTTTTTTGCTTTTTTTTGCGTTTTAACATAATTTTTAGGAATGGTGGGGTAAATTGGTAATTCTATAGTGTACAATCTGATACGGAAATGAGAGGGTATTGACATCCAATTTGAAAACAATAAAACGATTGATAAATAATACTAAAATTTGATGATTTATTGTCACGTTTACATCCACTTGCTCTTACAATAAATATTAAGTTACTGTTAATACCCAAGATAAATTTAATTCTGCATGCTTAACAGAACAATAAGTGTAACAAATAAAGACACAACCCGTTCACAGAAGTACCTTAACAAAAATGTGTTTTAATTTTTAACAATCTTCCGTTGTCCTGTTAATGACAAGAACAAAAGTATCAACATATTTAAATGAGAAATGTCTTTTAAAGCCAGAAGTTTAACTAAGACCACAGACAGTCCACAACAACGCCATCATTACATGATCTCGAGGCCGGTTTCGATTACTACAACACTACAATAAGTGTGGCTTCTCCGTGATCAAGTTCTCTTGTGTAGATATAATTTACTGCCACATGAACTTAAGTGACATTCCCTAATCCATAGGGTTCAATATGATGTCGGTCCACCCTTTAACAGCTTCAACTCTTCTGGGAAGGCTGTCCGCAAGGTTTAGGATTGGCTTATGGGATGTTTCAGCATTCTTCCAGAAGAACATTTGTGAGGTCAGTGATGTTGGATGAGAAGATCTGGATCTCAGTCTCCTCTCTTATTCATCTCAAAGGTGTTCTATCGGGTCGAGGTCATGACCTCAAAGTTCATCCACACCAGACTCTCATCCATTTCTTTATGGACCTTGTGCCCGGTCATGTTGGAAGAGGAAGGGATCTGATCCAAACTTTTCTTTGGAAGCATGGAACTATCTTGAAGCCTTCAGAGTGAGTGATTGACATGTCTGATTTTCATCATTTGGATGGGTGACAGAATGGCCATAGAGTCTCAATTCAATCATGAAGTGAAGAAGTGTTCAAGGGTAGAATAAATCCACAAGATGTCGCCAGACTTCATCACAAAAGGATGAGTTCTGTTCCATGTGTCCTTTCACTTCATCTTTGTGCACATTCATCTAACTTCAACATCACTCCAAAGACATGTCTGTGTGCTCTCCAGAGAAGTGATGGAGTAACTTCAGAAAGAGAACATCAAGAGCCTGTTGAATGTACAAGAAGAGCAAGGTCTGATTGTCAGATCAGAAGAAGGAGAAGGAGGAGAAGAAGGAGGAGAAGAAGGAGAAGGAGAAGGAGAAGGAGAAGGAGGAGAAGGAGGAGAAGGAGAAGGAGAAGGAGAAGGAGGAGGAGGAGAAGGAGGAGAAGAAGGAGGAGAAGAAGGAGGAGGAGGAGAAGGAGGAGGAGGAGGAGGAGAAGGAGGAGAAGGAGAAGGAGAAGGAGGAGGAGGAGAAGGAGGAGAAGAAGGAGGAGAAGAAGGAGGAGGAGGAGGAGGAGGAGGAGGTCCTCTGCGCAACACTTGAACTGAAGAGAAGATCTTTGGACAGCACACAGATTCCTGATGATGGGCTGAAATTCCTCTCTAGTCTGTTCTTTACCCCCCCACCTTCATGTTCGAATAGGGAGAGCTGTCATGGGAGGCGTGCAGCTCTTCACACGGGTGTGGATTGATGGAGAACCGCTGAACTTCTTCAGTGTGGATGAGGAACATCTCGAACATGTGTGTCGAGCCCGGAGGAACCATGGCACGTGCAGCATTCTAACCCAGGCAAGTCGAACCCATTCCAGACTGGCACTGCCACATGTGATGCCAAGCGTTTCATCACCATGGCTACTGACTTGACCTTTTCAAAGGTCGATACATGTTTGTTTGTATTTGTGAATCTCTAAACACAAGTTTGCACAAAAATGACATTTCTGGGAATACATAAGTTTGGATGATATTGGGAGAGATGTCATGCTGCAATGTCAACCTGCTATTATTATGCAATTGTTTGTTTATTGTTTTGTGTTTTGTTACATTTGATTGTTATTGTAAACATTACTGTCCATTATAAAGATCAAGAGAGGAAGTTATGTGTTATATATTATTTATATAAATATTTTTATATAATATCACAATCTGATAGTCAACATGCCTCCTGTTGTGCCAGTCAGATATTAAGACACATTTTTAATGCAATGTGGTTACATTAAATGTCACAATGATGATGTCACACCGTAAACACTAGACGTACATAAACATACATACATAAACTTATATAAATTATAGAGTTGTATTGTTTTAACAGATTGGGAACACAATAATACTACAAACACCGACGACGAGGAGAATTAGGATTCAAAGGTCGATCCGTTTATAATGTACGCTGATTTCTTCTGCCTAATTAATTTCACCCAATTGGAAACTATAGGGAACAGCCATTACAAGTAAAGCTGAACCTGGTAATGGAAAAAGAGGTCTGGATTTCATCAGTCCGGTCTTTTGATGAATCAGTAGAAACACATGCAAGATGCGTGGCACTTTACATTTTTTTCTGTGTTCCACCTCAGGAGGTTAGAAAGTTGACATTTACCATCGCTGTGAAGGTTGGGATTCGTTCATTTATAGGTTTGTTTAAACAGGCCTGTAGTGCCAAACTCCATATTATTAATAACAAAATCTGGCCGCAGCAGTGTTTACGTCTTTGGAGGTTTAAAAACGGACTTCTTGCTTACAAGTTTCCCTCCAGCAGAACATCCGAAGCATTTCCCATGAGTTTATACAAAGCAGAGCAAGTCAGCAGGAATGGTAAATGACATTTTCAGAGTTGTTGAGAAACCTTGGCCAACAGAGCATTTGTTGTTCCAAAGTGATCTGGCCACGTGAAGTCATTTCTCAACTTGCAATTGTAGCTTTTGCTCATCATTATTCCTCCACTGGAGGAGATTTGTGAACTTTAAGTGTTATTTTTTGCTCTGGTCTAAAAAATGTTTTCCCTTCAATCTGGAAAAAGTAATCAGCTTTCCCTCACCACCGTTTTATACCAATCGAACCCGCATTCTGGAGATGTATGCCTAGATAACCCAAAATAAGCTGACCTCTTGCTGATTAAATTCTGGACTTTGGGACTTTTACGGCTTTTCAGTCTGTCTAGTGTTGTTACTATTTAAAAGTGCATTAATAAACATGCAATGCTTCGAAACCGCCTTTTCTAAATGACTAGATGTGAAAAAATATGTTTTGTGGACAAAAGCCTTATTTAGAATGAGGACAGGGTCTCGCTCAGCTCTCAGACCGCTGCTTTTTGTCCGTGAGATTTATTTTTTGTTTCTCATTTAAGACAACTTTATCAATATTTTTGTCTTTACTTAGCTCAAAACATTACTTTGTACAAGAACTGGTTTTGGCAGGATTTCATGCACAGTCCTATTGTGTGCTTTTAAAACCCATGTTTTTCCCAATGTACCTTTGTCATAGTTTAAGTCCATGTACATGAAGCAATAATAGAAACCATTATCACAATTGGCAACCCTAAAAGAACGAAGAGAACATCTGAGAACATTAGCAAGAATAGAATTACATTTTTCAAAATGTATAAACAAACTGTTTCGAAATGTTTAAGGGTCTTGACTTGATTAAGTAACTGAATGCAGTGACCATAAGCCTTGACGCTTTTGTCCTCCTTTTTAGACCCCCGCTTGGGTGAGGTGCTTACCGGACCACTAGGCAATGAGGAGTCAAAAGTCCCGCGATCGGACATCGACCGCACCATCCCGTCAACGCCTGCCACGTTTCAGCCTTCACTCTAGGCGGAAGAAGGAGGGTGTGATACAGGGAAAGCTGCGTATCCGCTCAATGCCTGGCGCCTTTCTGGTGCTCGGAGTGTTGGTTGTTGTCGTCGGCACTGCACTCGCCTTGGCAGGCTATTGGCCATACGGCTCCCATGCCAAAGCGCTGGACATGGCGGATGAAGGGTCTTCGGGTACCTCCGGATGGGGATTAGGGTCCAAAAGCCTGTTTTCTGCCGCAGGTCTGATTCACAGGGAAAGGATGAAGTTACTGGGTCCCGTCATTATGGGAGTGGGACTCTTTATACTTATTTGTGCTAATACGGTTCTCTACGAGAATCGGGACAGGGAAACGCAAATGCTTCTGGCTCAGATGAGGAGCGTGATCTGCTCGGTTTCTGCAGCCGTTCCTTCTGCTGACCTTTTACAGGTCAACTCCCTTGCTAGGCACTACCAATGGGTCAGTAGTTTACCCGCTGCCCACCTGAACATTCTCTGTCTGCAGGAATTATCCAGCTCAGAGCCGCTACTCCAAGTCAAGAGCATAGACGAGGAGGACAGCATACAGCAGCAAGAAACAACGCACACCGAGGTGCTCCATCATCAGGACTCTTCGTCCACCTCTTCCATTCATTCGTCCAATTCCTGCAACAACAGCAAAGGGGTTTTTTGTAACCAGGCGCGGGGGACAATGTCTGACCTGGATCTGCAGCTGGAAAGTCACTTTGGGCTTAGCAACTGTGGAACCGCATCCTCCATGTCGACACTGGGTGGGGGTGACTGTGAGCTCTTCTCTGTTCCACCCAGACGGTCCTACAGCATGAGTCACAGGAGTAGACCCCAGACACTGCCCAGCGATGTGGTGTGTCTAGAGGAGAAGTCCATGACCTCTACAGGTCACCAGAAACTGCTAAAGAGACAATCCAGCTCGGAAGTGTGCGTGAATATGGTTGGGGTCGACCTTGATTTCATACCTGTGGAAGAGCAGAGAAACCGCAGCTGGCCTCGGCTAGACCTTGGAAACATCAGGAAGTACATTAAGCTAGAGAACAAAGAGGACTCTGTGGACAGGTTACTGGACCAGCTCGAGCAGCAATGCTTACAGCTTAACAAAAGCTACGGCTCGGGTCCCTTCCAGTGATGTTAATGATTACATCAGGGTTGCTGACTTTGTGGTCATCCGGAAGGGCCTGGAATCCCAAAAAGCCAACAAGGAGACATGGGCACGCATTTCTTGCGAACGTTTTGGCACAGTTTCTGGAATCCCCTACCGGCCAAGCAAGTTATCTCACTTGAATACTCTTTGGGACGAGTTGGTTCTGAGGTATGGAAAGGTCACTTGAAAGGTCTTGAACATGCCTGCCCTTGATGACATGGAAATATAAACATATGTGATGGAGTAACCCAGGGCTCTTCAGTGGAAGACAGGGTAGCCACCACATCGCATGAACCCTTGTGTGTAAATGAGAGAGTTAGTTTTGTGGTTAAAGAACTACTTTCCAGTTAATATAAAGAAATGAAGTTAGATTGACCAAAAGCATGATCCCAGTTCATTTACATCTTGATTTATTTTGAGATTTGTGCTAAAGGAGAGTGGTGACCAATAATACTTATCTCCGTCTTCCTTTCCACATTATCCATAAATCTTTGCTGGAGCGTTTGCTCTTCTTAATCTATGCCTTACGGCGATAAAAAAGAAGCATAAATGGCGTCCTTTTTGAAGGCGATCATCGTCTTTGCATGCACTAATGCGGGTACATCATTGCTTTCCCTTTAAAGGCTGGAGCCGACCGAGCCATTCCTATTGGCAGTGAGAATGTGTGACTTCACCTGTTTACAAAACAATCCTGTCTCTAGTTTGTCTGTGTAGTCTGTTTTTGTACACAGTGTTGTGTGCCATGTGTTAATATATATTGAGCAATATCGGACTGACCAATGAGTATTTATGTCAGACCCTTTACACATTTGATCTGAGTTCCATGCCTGTGTTGCAAATAAAAGGCAAAATTAAACCATGTCGAATGTTTATGATTGATCGCTGAACTTTAAGGTTGTAAAGAAAATTTGTCATAAATTAAGTATGTTTTTAAGATTATAATCTTTAGTTTAATCTTTAGGCCTCCGTAATGGCTATATGACTACACTTGTTTCTGGTGCAGAGGCTTAATAATAAAATAAGAGTGGTACTGAACTCATTTATGACAACTTAAATCACTGGAGTTAATAATTTCACAATTATAGGTGGAAATGGAAAATTCATATAAATTTGCATGCTGTTAATCCTATGCACCATTAATAGAAAAAAACACTGGTACTAAATCTGTGTTGGCTAAGTCCCTTGTTAAAGGACCTTGAGGTATGAACAACCGGTTAAAATGTCTCAACCATTCTTGACATTTTTCTTACTCTTTTCTGCTATTTAATGAGTATATTCAGCTAGGGCGTTTATATTCTATATTTCCAAAACTGATATTGTTGGCTGTTTAAAATTCAATATTTAATATTCAAACTAGGGCTGTCAAACAATTCATATTAAATAGCATACGGAATAAAAGTTTGTGTTCACATAATATAGGTATATGTGTATTAAATTTGTATTTAATTGATTCATTATGTGTATGTGTTCATAAAATTAAAAGAATACACTGAGACATATATCACTTAAACATTAACTTTTAGTCTGGATTCGATTAATAAAACCTAATTTACACCTAAAGAAAATTAAGTTTAACATAAGCACTGTGCATTGCAATGTATATTATTGCAAATTGCAATGTATATTATTACATATTGCAATGCATATTACTATGAATCACAATTATAAATCACAATTTCTATACAAAATAATTTAGCTCAGTGGCATTGCTAAAGTGTCAGGATTTAATCCTGGCAAACCTCCTGAAAAAAATATTCAGTATATTTTTTTAACCTATTTGCCAGAAGTTACACTGCAAAATGTGAAGTTCCCATGAATATTTTTTATTATTTTTAATACAAATTTCGAAAACTTCTGAATTATGGCACACAAGCTTGGCAAGCAAAGTGACTTTAACATTTTGCCTTGTTTTTGGAAATAAAATACAAGAAGCAATTTATGTTCAAAACAAGCCTAATAATCTGCCAGCGAGGCGATTAAAATAATCTTCTCTTTCTTACCCCGTTGGCAGATTATTGTGCTTGTTTTAAACATAAATTAATTTGTTTGTTTATATTTTCTTTTTTAAATATCTTGTGTTTCCTTGCCAAGAAGATATGCTTTAAGAAGATATTTGTACTAAAAACAAGACAAAAATTCTTAATAAGAAATGTAAATTATAAATATTATATTGCGCTTTATAGGAACTATTTTCATCTTCAGTGAAAAAGAAAGCTGAGCGTTGGAAATGAAATGAAATGGTCAGTGTCATGACTGTGCATTCTTTTGATAAATACCTTATAACCTTTCTATCAGAACATTGCTTTCAGCAAGATTTTAAACCTTTTAAAGCGTCATCTGAATTCTCTTCAACCCTTTGCCAAAATGTTAACCCTTTGTATTTTCCATAAGTTAAATATAAAATCAGACCAAACATTTTAGTGGGTTGTTAGTTGCAGATGTTTGAGGAAGAACGAGTGAGGAAAGTGATGGAGAAATTCCCTTCTGTAATTATCCTCAGCAGTATTTTTGCCAAGGGCCGTCTCCCCCCCTCCCTCCCCCTATTAGATTTTACGGCTCCTTCCGGGCAGGTATGCAGTCTCTCGTGATCTCTTCTCATTTAATTGGTCGTTTATACGATGGCTTCTGCGATTCTAACAGCTTGTAAAGCTAGCAGGCAAGACCTAGGCCTAATTTTGCCAAAAATTCAGAGGAAGAGTGTAGGTGGTGACGGAGAGGAATTGTTTAGCTGATGAATCTGAGGTTTCGTTCACCTCGGTACTTGGATAGGGCTGGCGTGATGGCGTGTAATGCACTGGCAGAAAAAATGATGTCCTTTTGGATTGTTAACAATGATTACATCGTGTTATTGCTTCCTTGATATTTTATCCTGCCTTTGAATAAGGAGGTAAAGTTGGAACTGGTTGTATATTAAAGTTAAAGCATTAAATAAACATTCTGCCATTATTTATTACCTAGATTTTATTTGTATTCTGCGGAAAACAAATGAACATGTTTTGAGAAATGCCTACACAATGGAAGTCGACCGTGTTGCTTGGTTACCAACATTCTTAACAATATCTCCTTTTGTTTTATGCAGAAGAAAATTATGCAGATTTTGGAAGACATTGACAAGGAAGACAAGGTTATAAAGTATGCTTTCGCTGGATTATTTAAAAGAAAGCTTTGCCACACCTGGTTTAAGATTAAGGTACATTTACATTTACATTTAGTCATTTACCGGACGCTTTTATCCAAAGCGACTTACAATAGTCGAGGAGACAATGAAGCGGTAAATAGCCGATACAACAATAGGTGAACACAGATAGAGAAGTTACAAAAGATTATTTTTTTTTTTTTTTTGATAGAGTGAGTAGGTTAGAAAAGAAGTGAGTTAGTGAGTTAGGTATAAGGTGTTGGTTTATAACGCTTACGTCTGTAGCATCGGCTTATGTAATCACCGCTTATGAGAATCTTTTAACATTACTGAGACTTATGGAAATATACTGGCAAAGAATTGTGCTGATCCGATGCATTATCCCCTGGCACTGCCACCACCAGCATCTGCAGTGCATTAAAGCAAATTGAGCACAATCCTGCACAGTTTCAAGAGTCCCGTTGATACCTTCTTTAACAGAATCCATTAAAACAACACCTCTCTGTGCTAAACACAGACAGATGTGACACACAAAAAAGTGTGCAAATAAACATAACATGACCTGTTTCCTTTAAACAGTGAACTACAGCCTGCGTAAGGTTGAAGTGGCCTTGAGTTTGAAAACATCTACCGTAGCGCGTAACTCAGCACTTGTTGCTTAAGTTGTTGGTTTGTGTGCGTTCATGTTGTGCGTTAGTGAGCGGGGTTGTTTCAACAGCCCGGGTGTAATCGTTTTTTACTGCTGCGTGTCCCACAGGCTGTCTCGTTGGCTTGTGTACAGAAAGTCAATGGGATCCAGGTGCAAACGGACAGAGCGTTGAGAGAAGACTCCGCAGAAACGAAGAGAGAAAAAGGAAAATGCGACTTTGGTTTTATAACACATCGTTTTCTCACTCCACATTATGCCGACCCATTTTTCAGTGGTTGGGTTTAATAGTATTTTAACAATCGTGTACCGCTTAAATGTGTGAGCTTTTCAAAAAAGAGACAAGTTGGTCTTGTAGAACACTTCTGGATGGTTTGTAAAATACTATTACTGTTTAGAAAAATAATTCAAACAAAAATTGAGATTTGATGATTACTTTTTAAGTATTGCATAATCAGAGACATGAACATGCAAATTAGCACGGCCTCCACTGAATTAAACACAGCCGCTGCTAAAACTGAAAGTGAGAGCGGACTCAACCGTCATGAAACCGTCATTTATAAACTGCGTTGTTTGTCAGATGCGCGTGCTCAGAAGTGAAACATCACAGTTGTAAATCTACATATTTTTCTTAACAAATGCTTTGATTCATTTTAGAAGGCCTTTGTTAACCCAACGGAGAAGTTTTTTCATTGACGAATGCACTTTTCGGAGCTTCAAAATCCACAGTTTTTATAATTTTACAGTTAATTGTAAAGGAAAATGACATGATATCAACAATATTGGAGACATTTGTAAGATTTTTTTGCTCTGTATTAAATTTTATTTATGTCTGCATATACGGTTCAGATATCAAATACATACACTCGGTTTTCTTTCTTTGTTATGGAGTTATAATATATTTTATGTTATTTCAATATGATACTTAAATATAACATTTACTTCCAATGCTTCATGGGAGTGGAAGATTTTCGCAGGGCTGTCTTCGTGTGATCTCTGTTAAACATTACACTGGCTTGTGGCTACAGACACACATGTTATTGCTTAAACTCAGAGCTCATAGATCTGGATTGAAAGGCTGGTACACTGTACAAAGAATCCATTTCTCTGCAGAGAAAATGAATAGAATTTTAGTTCACTCTCACATTATATTCCCCTGAGATTTCTTCTAGAAAAGAGCTCGTGTCTGTAGTAAATAAAGGCTGTAGACAGCAGAAAGAGAGAGCGACAGAATGACAAACAAACAAGGTGAACAACAGAATGACCTTGATGTTCCACATTGAAACTCCCATGACTTATAAACAGCGTTTGCCTGGATATTATTAGGCATATAGAGGCAAAGATTAGATTTTTTTAAATGCAACAGTATTAAAATGACACAGTAGAGTGACAGACAGTCCTCAGATCAGCTTTCATGACCACAAGTCAAAAATAAAATGATCGTTGTACACCATATAACAAAAACAAATACCGGAATATTGCAATAAAAATAAAAGACACACCATAACGTGATCACTGCAATAAACAAGATGTAATGAATTCATATTTTGGGGTTAATATTGGGATGATTATAATATTAGGGTTAATCTTTTTGATAATTTAAATCTTTTTTATATTTCTGGGTGAATTTTTGGTGAATTTTTTGATAATTTGGGGATAAATGTTATGAGGATTTTGGGTTTGTTTTCTGATAAATTTGAGATATTTTTGGATAATTTTGGGTTAATATTTGGATTGTTTTGGGTTATTTGTTGGATGATTTGGGGTTAATATTTTGATATTTTCTAGTCAATGTTTGAATAGTTTTGGGTTTATTTTTGGATAATGTTGGATTCATTTTCTGTTCATTCAAATTTTCTGTTAATTTTTGATTCATTTTAAATTTAATATTTGGTTGCCTATAAAAGTAAGTTATGTGTGCTCTCTTAGGTGAGCATCAACTACTTCTTATGCATATTTATTCTGCTCTTTTTCAACAAATTGTATAGATATTTGATAATTCGTTATTGTTTACAGAAACTAAATTCAAAGCTGAAGGTCATTGGATCAAAACTGGATCAAAGTTCATTGGCAAATGATGTTAACCTTCTTGATCTGAAGGAGAAACTAAGGTTGTAACATCTTTGATCCGGCAGTGCTGGAGGATAAACCTCTGTATCTGCGTAATGTACTGTGAGCTGTGCTTCATTACACACTGAGCCTCGAGCATCACCTTTTAAATAAACATAAAATGACCTTTCATTGTCCTTTCTCTCTAACCTAAGGGAAAGGACACTTTAAAATTGAATTTTATAATTGCACATATGGTAAATGAACCGTCACATATCCCAGCAAATTACCAGCTTGTTTGGTGTGCCCTTCTCTTCTGAGATGATGAAAGTTGAGCAGATTAAACTTAGAAAAAATTATTACATTTTTAAAATACCAAAATAAACCCTGCATGTAATCCTGCAGTATATATATATATATATATATATATATATATATATATATATATATATATATATATATATATATATATATATATATTCCTTTATTGTAATGCAAGAGTAAAATGTTTAACGGTGCATTGAATTTCAAATAAATCTAATAAATTCAAGTCTTTGAAAGAACGAAGTGTCATACAGTTCTTT
>CM065657.1:21503472-21515972 GCA_033220385.1 Triplophysa yarkandensis
AGCCCGACCATTTAGCAAGCTCAATCGGGCTAAAATCAGGCTTCAAAATCCTGTAATGTAAACTGACATTAAACAGTTTGAGTGTTCCATAATCGCTGTTTTATAATATGTTCGATAAAACATAATAACGATTTACCACGGGCAAAAAACAGCCAAAAAATCATTTGGAAAATCTCAAAATGTCGCTCATATGATTTAGAATTCAGCTGGTAATGTGAGGTTTATATTGTCCTTCACAACAGAGCGACCCCAACTATACATTTCAGGTTTTATTTCAGAATAAGAACCATTACATTTGAATGTGAGAACGAAACGTCATCATTAAACCCTGACAAATGTGACCTCCAGAGGTCATGTAGACTCAACTTGGGAAAGCAAAGTTAAACAACTATTTACACGTCTACAAAACCTACATCATTTTAGGAAGCCAATGTACGCTGCGCTGCTTTAAAATGTATTTACCCCCAAAAAATTGGTGGCTAGCAACTTTCTTAAACCAGCGCCGCTGTGACTGGTGAAAAAAGGGAATGTTAAGCCGTGCTGCTCAAGACACTGATGAATCTTTATTACCGGAATACAATGCGGCCTAAGAGCATTCTACACAGGCCATTGAATATTTGTGTTTGTGCTGGCTGATGAACCTACCTCCTGCTGAAGCCAACAGGACATAGAACTCAAAATACATGTGGAGATAAAAGCGCACAACCGAGACCAAGAACAAGACTTTGGCGAGGCTTTTTGTGTATATTGGAGTGATAACGCAGTTTTCAACGCATTCCATCATTCGTGGCATTTGTATTGTTGTCGCACTGAAAAAGCAACTGACTCGCTGGGCTCACCTCGCCAGCGGTGCTCGGTATAACAAATCCTGTAAAAAGCAGACAGAATTATGTTCCTGAACTCCTTACATCAACACGTCATGCGTTCTGAAGGGCATAGCCACCACATTTGGAGTCAGAAGCATTGCTTAAAAGAAAAGTGTGTATTTTTCATGATAACGTTTCTTTGCTTGTTCCACCGCAGAAGACAACTACTGTTTAAATAAACCATTCATATGATCATTTCTTGAAGTGTGAAAGTTCTATGTCTTTGTTTTTGTGAAACAGATTGGTCAGTTGGGTAAGTTTGAGGCAGGCCTACATGTTTGTCTGACCAATGGCACAAACTGAATTTGAATGGTCCAAATGGAATATCAATACACTGCTTGCTGAATTTTACATTTGGCATATATAAGGTATTAAAAATATACGGTTGTGTACTTTGTCTGGTTCTGAAAATCAACAATTTATCAAAGCCTTCATCACTACTGATAAAATGTGTAGGCGCTTGAATGTATTTCTGTTACAGTTATAAAGAACTTTAAACTTTTGAACTTTTGTCCATCAAATGAGAACGATTGATTAAGGCCACAGAATGCCAATGGGATCTACCAGCAGGGGCTAACTGCTGAAACGAACAACCCAAACCTTAACCCCCCAATGGGAACGGCCTCGGAGTCAGCGGATATCATTCTAATGGATATTACAAACCAATCACCATTAACAGTGCACTAACCCACAGCTGATGACAGTGAAATTAAACAGATGCCCGAGGAATCTGTATTTTTAGCAAAGGGAAATGGCCCATTCGTGGCAACAATTCAATGTGGGATCTCTCCCTCTCTGTTCTCTGTACCTCTATTCAAATTAAATCAGTCTCTGATTCTTATTCCCAGGCATTGTTGGCAATGACAGTTCTTTATCATCAGCCGAGCCACCTACATTCTAGAGAGGAGGAGGATGACAACATGAGAACATTCATCCTCTTTCTCTTACCTTCTCTTAAAAAAGATCCCGGATCTAACAAGTCACCTAAATTCAACCTACTGATGCGGGGACGAAGAGCTTAAGGCCCATTTATAAGCTTAAGCGCTATGGATGTGACATAAAACTGGAAAAAATTAATATATTTAGTTTCTGTTTTTATTTGACTGAAGTCCTGATGACCGAGTCTAATCAGAACAATGTCAGTAAATGCACATATTTGCAATTAAAAATAAATAAATCTGTCTTATGGATGTGACAAAAAAGGTATCAATATTTGAATGTTTCTCTATTGTGTCTTCATATTAAAGATTTCTATTCCCATACTGTACAAACCAGCAATGGGAATGTGGGCGAGAGAGAAGTACTGTAATTGTTTTATTATATATGAGCAAGCAAGATTGCTAGAATAAGGGAAGTTTAATAACAAGAACTCATAACTTATTTAAATTTTGCTGACTCAGTCCACAATTGGGTCTGGCTAACATTTCTTTGCTTTCAAGCTTGACATTTCTATATGATGTTAATTCAGTATTTTAATAAAGACTTACTTTCATGTTGCAATTTAGAACCTAAGAAACTCTTTCCATTGTTATATGTACTGCTTTGTCTTTTGCTTAACATCTTGATGCCATGCAGCAACTAACAAAGTTAAGCTGGGCATTGCGGTGGTATTTCAATCCCCACTGCATTCCTGGCACCGTTCACTTCAACATTACCCAGTGAAATACCACAACCAGCAACTCAACAAGGCTCACAGGAGCTGTGACATCGACAACATTAAGCTTCATTATCAAGAGAGGCCAGAGGAGACATCAATGAAAGGCCCGCTGCAATCGGAAATAATCTAAGCTCTTTTTACAAAGGAATCAAGAGATGTCAAGATCAGAACTATATCTTACAAGAGCTGGTTTGCTGGGTCAATGGGTAAACACCAGACATGTCTTGAATTTTTCTTGATTGAAAGCTAGGCTCTTTAATATGTATCTCTATGGAAGACCTTTGACTTGACTTGCAAGAAGGGAATTGAATGGGTTTGTGATGTAAAGTAGAACTAATAGGCCTAGGGGAGACATTGAATATAGAGTTCGTCTTTTGTTATTGCTCTGAAATTCATCAAGTCCTCAAGGAAACTTGTCCTAAAATAAGAAAGATAATACCGACATTATGTGTTGACACTAGAGGCAAATAAGAAATTCTGGTGTGTAAATTGCGTTCAAAGTCAACTCGCGGTAGCCAATGTGAACGTCATCCGGGTATGTTAAAACATATCAACACGTGTTGAAAATTCATGCAGAGTTGATATATTCATTGATATCCACAGTGTTGCCAGATTGGGCGGATTTCCATCCAATTGGGTGGTTTTGAATTTGATTGTGCCCCTACAAATTGGGTTAGGTGGTTGGACAATATTTGGGAAGATTTCAGAACAGTATGGTGGTTTTATATCAAATAAATGTCCAAATTATCCATTTATTCAGATATCTTGCTGTAATTAAATACAACAACTATTTGCATTGACGCAGTTGAAGACTCATAATCCAGTGCTTGGCCACTCATGAGTGATAGCAGCTGCAGTGGGAACTCAGTGGGAAACACAAGGAATCAATGCAAAATATTACAAAACAATGTTCCTAATACTGCACTTTGAGATAATGTAATATAAATATGCATTTTTTGTTAATCTACTTTGTAACATTGAATTGTGCGTGAGCAGAAAGAACACTTTGCCATTTCGGTTCTGTAACTGCTGGTGTTGTCGCTATAGCCACAGTATTTCAAACAGCCCAAAAGAAAAATCTTTTACTTCTGTTAAAGATCCGTGTCTTGGAAACAGTAAAATAAATGAGGTTTTCAGGCAGCGGAGGTTGGACTTGCACGCCTTTGCTCTCATGAGGTGGGGATAATGATGGGGAAATAACTTCTTAAGCTGAGGAACCAAGGTTCGAGGAATAGTAAGGTTGTAGCAATGACATTAAATGAATAAAGAGGTTAAGATGTTGAAGTTAGAAACGGACTTTAGTTTAATTAAATGTAAGAAAATGAAGTTGATGTGCAATCATGTAACATGCTTGTGGTAGTAAAGGCCATTTTACTCGTGTGTCTGACATACACCACAGCCGAAACGTCATTGGCATCGCGCCAGGTTTATATAACGCTTGTGCGTCACTTTCTAAGTCCACAGACCATGGCCACTAGTGGTGGGTGGCCAGAGGGGTGTAACTTGTGCTACCGAAACAAGACCCGTAGAAGAAGCAGTTTGTTGGGTATGCCTTCTGAAAACTTGCTATAATTTGCTATTACGCTGGCTTTACCCGTACGCATTAATCTAAATTACACTTCATTAATTTGGATATTTCAATCGTAAATGATTCATTCGTAAATTCGTAATTCATCCGTAACCCATAGACCTTTATGAGTTAATTTAATTAAATAATATTGACTTAGCGAACTAAATACACGAAGTGGTTGAAGTGAAGATGTAAATGTACTGTTTTCTTGTTTTTTTAACCGTATACCCCAAACAGATACCATACCCCCATAGATAGGTTCACGTATCTGTAACCTCAACCAATCACATCCCAATCAGTACACATCCCTCAATCAGTTTCAGTCGTCTGGACTAACTGTTGCAATGCTCAGACATGATAACATGGAAGTGGATAAGCTCTGCCGCTTCCCAGGGGACTGTGAGACTCACTCACTACCTGAAGGCACAAGATGTCCCCATGCATGGGCGGTTATCTCCAAAAACATGCTGCACTCAAAAAAAAAAGCTACGCCGAAATGTAAGACACAGCACGAGAGAGACAGAATGTAAGATGAGTAAGAATTGAGGATGCGTTGCCATTCCCCGTCCAACACTATTCTCATCAAAATCAGCAATGGCCTTCAGAAGATGGGGGACATTTACAGCCGAAACTGCTGAGACTACAGAGGACATCACAGAGACATATTATATGGAATATCAAATTGACAGATTAGCAAAACAGCACATTTTTAGAGATCTCCTTCAGAGCATTAACTGACCTTGGCAGTTTATCATCATTAAGTGTTGCAATATTGAGATGGTTTAGGAGGACGCTGCTTTTGCCACAGGTCAAAAGAGTCCAGAGCTTGGATCTTTCTTCTCTCGGAAAACTTGCCTTAAGCGGAAACAATGGTCGGACTGCACTTGCTGTACACAAACACACTCATACACACAAAACGCACACAACCTCTGGGTTGTCGAATGGGAATGTAGACCCGTACAGAACAATCGCACAAGGGCATGTGGATGGACAAACACACATCGGATAGTCAAGGCCCTCTGGCTGCTTCTCTCCTAAACTATGGTCATGATAACACCGATTGATAGGCTGTAAAATATACAGGAATTTGTGTATGCTGGTATTATTTCTTCTCATTTTTTTAAATTTCTGTTATGTTACTTCTCATGTGAAACTATGACAAGGACAAAATGTGATAGCTGGTCGGATTTTGCTACCCAGAATCTATGTGGAAACTGGTCTGACATGTATACTACACTAGTCAACATTTCAAGTGGACCTTTTATCAAGATTATATCCAGATTTAAATCAATATCGTTCTCGTCTAAGGATGAATACTGTGCATCGTCTTGAGTCAGTTTTAGTGGCATCACGTGTTTGGAGATATTTCTTGATATGATACAGCGTTTACATTCTTTTGAGAAAGGAACGACGATTGGATTGGGCAAAGTTCTGGCTTCCTGTGGCTGTGGCTCAAGCACTCGTTTTAATTGTAGGGCAGTTTAGATTTGTTGGATAAGAAGTACTTTGAAAAAGAGCCACATCATTCGAGGACACCAAGCGAATACAGAATTAACAACTCAACCAGTCTGTCAAAAATTCAACTGCTGGCTTTGAGTCCTAGCAGTCTACAATATCAAAAGGAATTATTACGTCTTAACGTTCTTAATTATCACAATAGCAATTGCAAACATGGAGTTTGACTTTCATAACCAGTCAGCTGATTGTCCGATGGTACCATATGAGCTGGCATGATCACAAGCCCTTCAAAAGTGCTCCACCAGCCCTATACCTCTGTGATGTCGATGGCAGTATGTATGTATTTCACGCTTTTAAGAGCCCTTCATTAAAAAGGAGGAACATCTTGCAAGACATGGATGCGTTTAAAGAACAGAATGATTTGATCTTATCTGCAGGTGATCTGTGATAACTAGGGGAAAATTTGCCCCCACCTTTTAGCCCAAATAAAAAGATGCCTTTCACAAACACATGTTTGATTCATGTGGATTTAAATGCACGAACAACATCAATGTGTGTGTTCTACATAATATCAAGGTTGTTGGAATTACTTAATTTAATTATGTACATCGGTTCCGCGTATCAAAGATCTTCTTTAATATCATTTCTCTTGAAACTTGTAAACGTTATGTTAAACCAACCCGATAAAATAAGGTTATTCCAAAAACCCATTTTTTCAGTGTATAAGTCCTGTATGATTACAAATGTCCAATGCCTATGTTTAAAATCAGGTCATGGATTGCTTAAGGTTTAAAGCTTAACACAGAAACGAACACAGTCGAGTCTATCTAGAGTCTGAGCACGTGGAGGATCCCAGCAGTGTGTCAGGCCAGACAAACCTCAAGTAATGCAGCGAGAGGATCAGTAAGCTACTCATACATGCCTCCATAACTCTGGAGAAAACTTACTTTACTGTACTGACAGGCTATTAAATACTTTCGTTTATTGTGCATTATAAATGAACTTATTTCATTCGTGCTGCTTGTTAAATATGATTTATGATAATAGCGTTGTAACATTTCAGCAAAGATCAAATTCCAAGCTCAGGATCTAATTTCTTTCTTTTTTTTTTCCAGCTAAAATGTCATTTTACAAAAGCTGACACCATCAAATGTGAGTGTTATGTCTACAAGGTAATCTCTAGGCTTTAGGTGCTATGCAAACTTTGCCATTATAAGTCATTTTAACGTGAACTATGGCAGCAATTATTAAAACAGAAATGTCAAACAGGTGAAGAGCTATAAAAGCCTCGGTGAAGACTCACTCTTGACCTGCAATCTCTATTAGATAGCGAGAATGCATTAGTATTACAGATGGTGTGTGTGTGTGTGTGTGTGTGTGTGTGTGTGTGTGTGTGTGTGTGTGTGTGTGTGTGTGTGTGTGTGTGTGTGTGTGTGTGTGTGTCCGTGTGTGTGTGTGTGTGTGTGTGTGTGTGTGTGTGTGTGTGTGTGTGTGTGTGTGTGTGTGTGTGTGTGTGTGTGTGTGTGTGTGTGTGTGAGACAAAACTTGAAGGACGCTGGTGAAGAGGGGGCGGGTGTATGATGAGGTCTTGTCTCTGATATCAGACTCACACTGGGTGCTAATGTAACGTGACAGTGACAGCTCAATAGAGACGTTATACGCCCCCCCGGGATAGTAATAACATTTCATCATCTGTCCTCGTACGGTTGTGTGCTTGTGTACAGGACGGTACAAGGACAATAACATATACTTTACAAACACAAACACACACATAGAACGTAAACAGTGTCAGTATGCAAAACAGCAAGTTGTTACCATAAAAAACTACATTAAATTAGCTAAATTTTTGTTATATTTGGCATTTCAAAACTTTGTACAAATCTTCTTCTTTAAATAAGCAGATTATTATTTGTGTAATGCGGTTGACAGTCTCGAGACAGGTTTCGAATATTTCTACAGGTTTGTTTTTGTTAATATTGAAATATATATAATATAATCATTCTGCATCCAGGGTACATCGTGTCGCAATTATGTAATCTCATAAACAAAAATTGACTGCTGGAATTCCTTAATTAAATCATGTTCATCATTCTGTTTTTCCGTATTCCCAAATTTCAAGACACAATGTTAAAAAACTTAATTTAATCATGTGGAACTGACATACACAATCAAATTAAGTAATTCAATTACGCATTTTTTTCTTCAGTGTCGGAATTTTTGACTATTCAGTTTTGAGTTTTTGTAGTTATTTAGTTATGTAATCAATGTAAGATGATGACAGCGACCCGAACATGAGTCGTACAATTACAGCATAGCATGACCTACAAACACACAAATAGTTTTTCTTTTCGCAAATGTATGATTATTGACACATAGACAATCTGATAAATGTGTGTATCTCTTAAATATGTGAATACAGAAAGGGCAAGATTGTCCCCGATGCAAACATTGTTTTAAAAGGTCATTTGGGTAGATGATCAAAATGATTTGATATTATTAACAGTCTTTTATCTAATCTAATGTAGTCGAAGCAATCACAGAATTCATTGGGTCCAGTGGAGCATTCCTGTCCATCTCAAAAACACCAGAGGAACGCCTTCAGTGGTCCGTGAAGTGCCCTCGCCGTCTGTCTGGACGATAAAGAAAGATAAAGTGGAAGTCCTGGAGCTGAAGTCACACAACATTCTTAAGAAGGAAGTTATTCTTAACTCAGGGGTATTTTGTATATCTTTATTCTTCAGATTGATGATGGAAAATAAACCAAGAATACAAACTCTTTGTAAATAAGCTATCGGGAATATAATCTTGTTTTTAGATGTTTAAGATGTCTTGCGATGTTTAAACATGCATTTGGTTGCTATACACGTCACGTACTTTATTGAGCCAGAATCATATATTTTACTGTTGAGTTGACATTTTAGATTTGCGTTTCAAATGTGACGGTTTTGAAACAGGTTTGCTGTATGTCAGAATGCATGCTTATGGTCTCGACTCTTCTAAACACTTGGATCCTCCTTGATTCATTTATTCACCCACATGTTGTGGCGCGGTGCCAAGTCCTGGTTAGCTGCCTACATTGGCATCACAGCACAAGTTAATGCTGTTCCACAAGGAGGTGATACCTCATTCTGGCGAATGTTCCTGTATCATCAAATTGGTGAAAAGCAATCCGATACGCTGACTGTCTATCCAGGGTGATTCGTACGGTTTGTTGTTGCGATAGGCTCAAGCATCATCTCTTAAACTGATGATGGCATTAGGTTTCTTAAACTAACCATTAATTTGACATAATTTGTGTTTATGTAAGTATGCTGAATAATGTGTGTAAGCATCTTGATTGGTGTCTGATCAGAGCTACAGAATTTTAACCGCATCATCCTCGGCCTCATCTTCATTCAGGGCTTCGTTTATTCTTTATACACATTTTTATTGATATGTTCTATTGTTCTCGTAGTTTTCCATAAAAGCAGAGATGGCAACAGAACAAAGGCTTATGTTGCACCCTGCAGGTTTGTTGAGTTTTTATCTTTATGATTAAGATTCATTTCTAGGCACTTCAGCAGGGCTCTCAAAGAATGAAAGCGCCTGTGTCATAAACAGAGACCAGTGATGAAAAAGAGATTATAAAAGCTATGGAATCCTCTTCATCTTTAGACATGAAGGCTGGTATGTGGGCTGGCACAGTCCAACACTTGGATCATAGAGAGAGCTAATTCACGATTGTGGAATTTAACTTATGACATGATTTGTATGTCCAATAAGAGTCCACACACCAGGCCAGTCAAGTTAAAATGTCATACACGACGTCTTACTGAGTTTATTAGTATTAGAATCCTTCAATACCAAAATTGGATGGCACAGCTGTTTTCTGGAATGAGAAACATTGCAAGGCTAAAAACATGATTGGAGGTACACTGTAAAAACTCTTTCATGTGGCTTAGTTAATATAACAAAAAACACTTTTATTAATTGAATAAAATCTCTAAAAACACTAAATAGATTTTTATGGAAAATGAATAAAAATCCAACTGTAAATATTGCTAGAAATGTACCCCAAAAATTAAGTTTATGTAATAAAAAAGTATTTATTTAATATATATATATTTTAATACACACCAGCTTTTAACGTTTTTGAATTAATCCGATTTACAGCATTTTTCCTTACACATCCACAACATTTTCCTTTTATTGAGTGTATATTGTTTCATATTGTTAAATTTTGTTTTTGACTTGTAAATTTGGCTGTTATTTTAGTGCTTAATATCATTTATTCAAGTAAAAAACGTGTGAATAGGGCAAAAACAGCAAGTTTAAATCATTCTTTTTGCTTCATTCTTCGCCAACCCCAGAAAAGAATGCACATTGATGGTCTAAATTTCTGCTTCGATGTACACTAGTTTAAGTTTTTTTTCTTCGAAATATAGGTTTGGACAATTATGAACTGTTTATACATGAGACACCTATGATCTTAATAGTTATTCATGACCAGGGTCTTCCCTGTCTGATACCAAAATCTGATTACAATGCCCATTGTCTGTTTATAGAAAGAGTCTCATAGTTGAGAATGGGTCATATCTTCCGTCATGTCAATGTTAATGGGAGATCATTTGATGTTAGACTAACCTCAATGGTTTCAGTGGCAGTACAGAAGAATATGTCCCATTTTGAAACACCTTTCCTCCAATTACATTCGAACACCAATGCCCTTGTAGTATGCTATTGGCATACTGAAGAAGTCTTATTAACTCTATCCCTGTGACCATTCAAACCGGACACTACATCATGGTGAATTTGGAATTTGTTTGGGAATGCAATTGTTTGCCATCACACCTCTGGAAATTCCTTATAAGCCAATAATATGCATGGCAACACTTCACTTTTAGATCACATAAAGATAAAGATAATTATGTTTGTGTCCCTTCATGAGAACAATTTAGAAACAATGCTGAGAATAGAAATCTCAAGGACAGTTCCTACGGGTGAATTTTGTTCCATGTAAAAAAGTACTTACTGGACGTATCAGATCCGTTTCTGGTGTCCTTCCATGTCTATTGAAGAAACCTTGATGATGACTTTTGAAATGGTTTCATGGCTCAGTTTCCTTTACCTTTTTTATTAAAATGGGTTAACTCCTCGTCATGTAAACTAAGTTCACTAGTACAGCGGCTTTCAAACTGGAATTTGGGGTCCACCAAAAGCCTTCCTGAAGGTTTCAAGTGGTTCATATCCATGTATTTCATTTGAAAGTTTTATCTGTTTTTCTGTCTATTAGTTATTTCTAACTTGCTTGACGTTTTCAATAATAACCTCTTATAACCAATGGAAACATAATATAACATATGGAAAAGAATAGAACACTTAATGTTGATTTCTCTGTGGTATAAACACTGGATGAACGCGGCAGATTGCAATTTGCCAACACATTTCTTTTTTCATTGGCAGTTTAATCAATGCAAATAGTCAACCTGGCGCTCATTTCAGTCCAGTTTGCAGGAGGATTCGATCCCGGTCGACTGAAAGGAGAAATGTCTTCTCTGGGTTCACAGCAGATTGCTCTTGGTCTCTGCAGACCCAAACTCTTTCTCAGCAGAAGACTGGAGTAGGTGATGTATGGGGATTACATGACATGAAATCTGGATTTGTGGCGGTCCATCATGCCAGGATTGTCAACAAATCCACTGTCATTAAGAGGCCGAAGATGGAAAGGGGTAGAAGGGGTATGTCCTCCAGTACCAACTGTTTATTTCGAGTGTGTTCGAGCAGGTATGACCGAACTCCATTGTGCACATCGCAGCACTTTGACACTTCTTATTGTTGACATTATTCTTGTGTTAGACATTAGCAGAGCCCTAGTGCAGCCATTAACACCGGAGACTAAAACCTCAAATTAATGTCAAACATCCCACAGCTAAGACCTATTCCTGTAATCTCAATAACTGATCTTGGCAGTATGTGCTCTGGGTTTATTTCGGGTGTATGGCGGTTCATTAACATACTACCAAAGCTCTCAGCAAGACATAAGACCAACAGATTCTCAACTAAAGCTCATGAAGCCCTTCTAACATTCAGTATGGCTGTCACAGATGCCATGATGATATATTACAATAATATATATATATATATATATATATATATATATATATAATATCAGGTGTAGTATAATGATGCTGTGCAATGTTATTCTTAAAATCTGCACGTTTTCCCCAAACACAGCTCTATATAAATAATGTCACATTTGTAAATACTTGAGGATAATGAATAACCGGCTACATTAAAAAGTGAAATTTTTCTTTCTTTTTTTCTTTCTTTTTACAGAAACAAGTAAAATACTTTTGTTTGAGAAACTAAATCTCATCCTCTTTCCAGAATGCTTTCCAAAGACACATAGATGTGATAAGAGCTGGGAAGATTACTTATGAATTGTAAGTTAGTATTGTAAATTGAATAACTGACTTCTTTTCAACCTACATTTAGATCACTTTTTACATATCACTTATTTTGATGCACATATTGAAGCAGGACGGGGCTATTCCGACAGATACCAAGAGGTAAAAATATATTCTATTCTTTTTGGATACTCAACATCTTTTTTTAATAAATGACCGACAATATATTAACACTAACATATCAGCTAATCCTTGTTTTCTTCTCTGGAACAAACAGGAAAGTGTGTTGTTTTAAAGTTTTTCTATTTAAAGCTCCTTCATGTCTATGTGTTCAAAACTCAATTACTCAAAAATGTTTAACTTAAATGCTGATGTGGACCCTCCCGAAAACCTGAAAATATTTCTCATTCCTCGGTAAACATCACAGAATATGCACTTTTTTGACTTACTTTCAGAATAAAATGCAATAAAAATCCAATAGTAAATAGCTCTTCAATCCACGAATAGGAACATTTGTGGAATTGGAGTTATTTTTGAATCTTTTGTTTGTATTTAATACAACT
>CM065657.1:21520972-21568472 GCA_033220385.1 Triplophysa yarkandensis
AGTTACACATTCCATTAGAAGTGCAGGCACACGTGTGATCGAGGTTTGTGAGCCGTTCACTGGCGGTAAAGCCGGACACATACATAAGCACGGAGGGAGAGATAGTGAGCTTTGAAGAGCGGATGGGGAAACATTAACAGGAAAAGAGAGCTTCGGAGTCAAAGCGAAGAAGTTTGCAGGAGGAAAATATTACGGCATGTGTCGGAGATTGTCTTTTCATAGTTCATTTCTCTTTCGGAATAGATTGAAGGGAAACATTAAATGCCTGATAAAAGTTATACACTACGTTCAACTTTCAAATTATTATGCAAGTGACGTAGCAATATAGTTTCAGTACAAGAACTATAAGACTTTGTCCGTTGTTATTTCTCAATTTTAAGATAAGGCAACTTTATTTATATGGCACAAGTCATACACACTGGCAGATGGCTTTACATTAGAGGACAATTCAATAGAAAACAATCATGACAATAAAACCGGGAATTTAAAAAAACTGTTGAAATTATAAAAGAATGGATTTAAAAATAAAAATAAATCAAATGGTTATCCAGAAACTGTAGTGTAGTTGATTTGGACGAAGCACAGTGCTCATCTTATAACTGACAGGTTTGTCAATAGTTTGGAAAATCTACCTAAAGAAATTGTTCCGCAATATTAAGCAAGTCCCAGTTTTCATGCACTATGACAAGGAAGAAAGATTTATTTTAAACATCAAATGTATGCAATGCTATATAGTTGCACGAGGCATCACAGCCGATGATAGTTTGAGAAATTTTAGAACTATCAAAAGATTCGTGAGTGATTTTAATCACAGGAGATCTTGGTTAGGAAAAGTTTGCGTATAAAAATGAACTATATTGTAATGTCATCTGCAAAAAATCCACTGCTCAGCAGTGAACATATATTTCAATCTTCTTAATTTTAGACTGACAGTGCTGTATTACATTTGTGTTTTAGCTTCTGCTTACCAAACCTCACAAAGAGAAAACTGAAAAAACCACTTTTAGCACATTTCAAAATAGAGCCCTAACACTTTCAGCATTCCCATTATAACATTTCCTTGTTGAAATATTGCCATAGCAGGAGAGCGTCATCTGTGCTGATGATTTTGCATTTCCTTCCAGAAGTATTTGAATGTATAAAAGGCTGGAAGTCTATCTTCTGAAGCTGGTTTTAAACCCCTCTTTCTTTCCTCAGTCATGCGGGGTAAAAACGTCTGTGTGCTCAGTAAGAAGCCAGATAAGCCCCGTCTATCCCGACCGTGTTGAGGAAGATTTTGTTGACGCAGAGTCAAAGCTCCGCATGGCATTTCAACACTGGCACGATTCAAGCAAAATAGCTGTGACATTCTGCATTTCACACAGATTGAGTTTGACTGCTCCATAACCTAACGTGTAAAGCCAAACGTGTTAATGCCCGACCTCTGCTGATGATATGACGTTATCATTACACGTGATTGTTTCAGTTTTGCCCCCAGGATAAGCATTTTTCACAGAGGCATGACACAACAGGAAATTACATGAACACAAAACTTCACTTCCTGCACCCAATATGTTCAAGATCACACAACCAAGCTACCGAAATTGTCAGAGAAACGTGTCCAACCCTAAAAACATTGTCCGCTTGCTGTATCCTGAAGCTGCGTTTGAAGTTTGTCACTTATGGGAAATGCTGAACAGTCCACTGTCGGAGAATAGGGAACGCAAATATGGAAAGAAATCCAGATATATAGATTGTTTTCACAATTTTTCATCGATCCAGAAGCCAACCATGGGGAAGACAATGAACGAATTGATTGTCGTGTTTTGACGTGAAGTCATCAGTTAAACCTGAACGTATTTTGTTGCAAAGACTTCCGAACGATAATACAGATTGAGATTTAAGATACTATATTGAATATATGAAGAATGTTCTATCTCTTGGTAAGTATTGATCCAATTAAGTAACATATCCAATTATATATTTGGAAACCACAGTACTAATTTCAATCAACCATCCTTAAAAGTTGCCGTTTTTTAGTTCGATCGTGCTCGCCTTTAAACCCGAGGGTTTCAATACTGTACCTAACGTTGGTTTACATTCGATTTCTGTGCACATGTAGACATAAATAATCTCAAGAAACGGTAAAATGATCAGACATCTCACGCAAGTGTCCCGGAGTGTTTGATACAGTGCTTTGTAGAAGTAATTAAACTCTGACTCACAGAACTCAGGCTTTTTGTATCAGCACATTACAGGAAAGGATTTATGTAACTTAAGCCGCAAGCTAAAGATGCAAATTGTTGTTGCTTGTGAAATGTTTCCCAAGAGACCTGGGACCTTCAAACACATACAGTGAAGGTCTTTACCAATGCATTATTCATTCTTTTCCCCTCATGCACACTCTTAAAAACACTGGGTTATAACAACCCAAAAACGATCCATCTTCAAATCAAAAACGACACTATTTTTTAATAAACCAAGTACATATTTAAACATCAAAAAATATATTTTATAGTCTAAATAACTCTTTAAAAAATGTCATGTGGATTTATGGTTGCGCAATGGCATTTTAACCACCCAAAATTGACCCATATGGTTCATCCCAGAACATGGGTAGAAAAATGAACCCAGGGCAATCTATAGCTTAAACTATATCCCAATCATTCAAGGCCACGTCAGCATTCTTATCATCTTATACTAGAATTGTTTTTGATCAATACATATTTTGAATTAAGAAATAATAATATAGCAAAAGGTTTTATACAATATGAAATGTTTGAAAGATGAAGGCTGTTAAAAGCATGATCGCATGCTGAAAAAATGTGTTTCTAACCAGGAGAGATGCCCAACATAAGTTCAAAGCTTTAGAAACAGAGCCCACGCTGTAACTCTGCTGCAGCGGCGGGTAACAATGACACCAAACACCAGTTTCATCTCTAATGCTGAAAAGAAGCCTCAGAGATTTTCTCCCGTAGGTAGTAGTTTTAAAGAAAAACCATCAGACTTGGGTGAATAAGAAGATAACAAATTGGACTGAAATGTTGAGGGGTACATCAATAAGAACAGAGTCATATTAATATATTAATCAAATATGGTTTTGTGAAAGTTTTTGTACCTGCAGTGCTTTATAAATGCCTCATCAAAGATTATAAAAAACGTTCAGCTCAACATTTTGCCTGAATTAAAATCTCCCAAGATAATAAAATAATAAAACAAAATAGTCTTATGTAAAATGACACGTTGTCTTGTGCATTTGCAGTCTACAGTTTTGCAATGTTACATTTTTCCCGTATTCAGAAACAAATCTGTTCAATAAAGTTCAGGAGATGTAGTGAGGGCATGTTTCAGCAGTCATAAAGGGAAAGAAAATGAGGATGCTTAGCACACACTGTTATCACATCTGCAGCTTGTTTAAAAACTGCTGAAAGGTTTAAGCTCAACTTTGAAAAAATGGAACCTGAACATCCGATTTTGTTCGATTTTTATGTCTAATTCTAGTTGTTTTGTTGAGAAGTGAAATTATGAAATCAATGACTTTATTTGAAAAACGCTGATGTACATTATTGCTATTATGATTATATAATCATAATAATAATAATAATAATAATAATAATAATAATAATCATAATAATAATAATAATAATAATAATAATAATAATAATAATAATAATCATAATAATAATAATAATAATAATAATAATAATAAAGTGAAGGTAAAGTGAAGGTCAAGGCACACACTGTAGTGAAGTGACGTGACGTATTACCAAGTATGGTGTTCCATACTTGGAATTTGTGCTCTGCATTTAACCCATCCAGTAAGTGAACACACACACACACTGTGAACACACACACACACTGTGAACACACACACACTGTGAACACACACCCGGAGCAGTGGGCAGCCATGCCGCGGCGCCCGGGGAGCAGTGGGGGGGACGGTGCCTTGCTCACTCACCTCAGTCGTGGTATTCCCGCTGGTTCAGAGTCTCGAACCAGCAACCTTCGGATCACGAGTCCAACACTCGAACCACCAGGCCACGACTAATAATAATAATAATAATAATAATAATAATAATAATAATAATATACTGTTGCTCTGTCTATCGTCTAGTGACAGCATCAGCTAAATTCCTGAAGGACTAAGCTCAAGTTTGGTATTCAACACAAGAGTCTTAAAGCTGTGAGTGTTTGAAACCAGACTCTGTTTCTCTCCAGAGACTCACTGACTCAATCTCTCTCTCAAGGAGAAAACTCCAATTCAACAGTTGACAGTCCTGATAAACAGAAGCTAAAAGCGCTGGTGTAGATGTTTCTATAACCACAAATGATACAAATGGGTTCTTAAAGTTTTAGGCAAACATAACTGGAATGTTCTCATCTTAAAACAACTAAATGTTTAACGTTTCACCATCACAGTTACAACACAAACTTTTTTGGGGAGAAAGAATTGTTGAAAACTTGCCAGTCTCATGGAAAATGTGTTTTTCATGACGTTGAGTCAGCGAACACAAAGTGTCTCTTATATTACCCGCTCATCACCGTTCCTGACGTAAATCTAATGTTACAACAACAAGAAAATCTATGAATTTAGTTTTAAATTAAACATCTTAGGTATTGTTTTTAGGTGATGCTTTGCTTTCTGTAGTTTGGCATATGGCTGATAAGCGTGTAAACATATATTCTAGTCTCCATGGGGTCGTACAGTAGGCTATGTTAACTAAATTCAACAAGCAGATCAACCGTTTTTATTGATAAGATGTCATCAATCTATCCTTTATAAAAATCTAGATATGTATTCCTCAGAAGATTTTGAACTTGACCGCCTGTGCATTACATCTGTCAACCCCTCCACCCCCCTATTACATTACTTATGTTACGCGAAAAACAAAGATTTACAACGCATTTGACATAAATCTCACATCTGCTTAAAATGAAGAATGGTCTTAACACTTCACTATGTTCAATACTTCCAGCTCCATTTCTGAACGAATGTACTTTTCAATATGAAGTCAACAGGGGCAATAACGTTTCTGTCTGAGCATCAAAATATGGAAGCATCACTCTTTACATAGTAATAGCCATAGTGTTTGGTTTGATTTATAGTGACAGCAAATGCTAATCAATCTTCCACTATTGTAAATTATGGTTCATTTTTTACGGACTGGACTGGTCGGCAGCCATATGGTTCTTCAACACAATCTCACGGGAATTTATTGTATTATCGCAGTTGTTTTCCTTATCATAGAGCACAGATTAACATCGCATCTAGACCCATTAAAGATTTGAAAAACATGGAAAAAAATATATGATGTAAATATGAAACTATTGGTTGTAACGTTCAGCATTTTTGGCAGAGTAACAAAAGGAAAAACTGTGAGGATCTACTTGTGTGAGGTCAAAAATAGGGCACAACAGTGTACTTAAATTACACTTATCTTTAAACACACACACAAACATTTTAAGTTCTTGCAAGCATGCAATACATACCCTTAAACAATCCCTAAAAGTCCAAAAGTGTCAATCTAACGACTAAATCTTTGCATTTATGCCATGCTGCGTCCTTTATAATGGCTACCACCTCTTCCAATCATGTGTCTGGTCAAATAACAGACGGACCAGGTCAAATTAGAAAGATACACCAATAAACAAGAAACGGAAAACAATTGCAAAGACGACAATATTAAACTCTCAGATACACAATATAACATAATAAATGTAGAGCGGTTATAAACGTGGACCTCTCATTAACACGGAATCACAGAATATTTGGCAATGAACCATCTTTCTGGAGAATAAGCCATTAATTATACAGTGAAACATGTGCTGGTACTGCAAAGCCGTCAAGGAATCAGTCCTTTTAAGGGTCTGTTGAGTGTCTTTGGCTCAAACAGACGAGGTCATGTTGTTGGTCTCACAGGCCCAGAGCAATGTCTCATTAATGCATAATGCATATACTATCCCAGCATGCACATGGCTGTGACAAGAACGCCATGCATTTACTGCAGGGGATTTCTGTTGAAGAATACAGGAGAGAGGATTAAGTTGGCATCTGGCAGAAGATTTTATTCACTGTGACTCTCAGTAGGTTATTCTTGCGTGTTTGTATTGGTTTACAGTACATTAGACCCCCACCAGTCGTACGGAGCATGGGGAATTGTTAATCGAGTTAACATTTTTCAGATTTATTTGTTTTTATAATACATTTAATAGACGGACACTTTTAAGCATGGTAAAGTTATGTCACCCTCAAGCAGAGGCAAAGTGCAGAAGAGAATCTCCTGGTTTATGCCACCATGGTATGTCGATTTGGTTTCCTGTTCAATTATTGCCAGTTTCCGCAATATTGGTCATCATGATCTGAAATTCAGCGCTCACACAGTGCTTGACAAACCGCTGATCTCGGTGGACTAACAAATGGATTCTCTTGAAGTGATTTCCTGCCCAGATGTGATCGCACTTCTGTCTGATAGACCGAAAGACTTATGAGATTGTACTGAAAGAATTATACTCATCATCTAGTTGATACATCCGGATTTAATCCTTGGGTTTCCATGTTGATATATTGTAACCTCTATGAAACACATATCCTTTTACTGGGACAAAACATTTTATTTCAGCAGTATTTCAGTAACCGGACCTGAGCATTGGTATTAGTAGCTTTTAATAGAAGATCTCGCAGATGACTTTCAAGGGGGCTCAATTCAGTTTTGGTCCTTGATTCTGATTGGTTAAGCCTTAGGGTTTATTGTTTTAATGATGTAGTCTTAGATGTTGAGATCACCTGCTCTGAGTGACGCTAACATCAAGGTTTGGAGATTGGGCGTTTTTATGATTTGAAAGTTCTTTCTCTTTCCTTTGGGGCACTAAACAACCAGTTTCCAAAGTTAAAAATAATTGAATACACAAAAAAGAAAGGGGTCGTTGGAATACCATAATTGTACCATGAACATAGGTTCCACGTGATAAAATTATGCTTTTTAAATTCTTGTGAAATTTAAGGAAAGTGTTCAAAGAACTTGCACGATTGACACGATAAAAATACGTTATTTCACCAACACATTGTTAAATTTCTGTTATTGTTGTATCGGCTATTTACCGCTTCATTGACTCCTCGACTATTGTAAGTCGCTTTGGATAAAAGCGTCTGCTAAATGACTAAATGTAAATGTAATGTAAATGTAAATTGTAAAGTGCATTAAATGTCAGGTTTCTTTTCTATTGATACTCAAACGATTCGTTTGATTCGTTTAGCAGTTCATTTTTCCAACGCCGTGTTCACGCCAGATTTAAATGCTATTCATTACTCACTGTAGAAGTTTTGTCATTTCCGTGGCTCCCACATTTGCATCTCTTCGTGTATTTGCGAAGACTTATAAAACCCAGCATTACGCCCTCAATTACAACGTTTTGATGGTCAGATAGCCCAGCTTTTCTTGCTCTACAGTATAGAGAATGAGCATTAAATATGAGTCCATTGCTCCTATACATTCAAACAATATTGTTTGAACATATTTAAAGGGCTGTAAAGCTAACGTGTCACACATTTTCAGCGGGAACCTAAGTCTGGTAAAGCCTCAGTTGGCCCTGGGCATCTATTGACTAATCAAAGACATGTCAGCGGCTGGAGTTTTCAGCCCACTTGAGATCTCATGGAAGTCATGACATGGCAGAATGCTGACAGCCAGAGAATCCACCGCTGATTCAAAACACAAATCAGATTTCTATGGATTACAAGTTTGAACGACGGCATAATGAAGCAATGTTGTCACACGTTGAATTCTTTCTTTAGTAATTCATAAGCCTAATGTTTCTGTGTTGGGTGACATTATGCAAGCTTGCAGTCTCCGTGAATTTATAGATCACTTCCCTTTTCCACATTTATTTCACCTAAACTCTCCGGGGAGCGAGTCTTTACTGCCAACACGGACAAGCAATGCTGAGCAAAGCTCTCTTAGTAGAGGGAGTTTATACGCATTATTGGTGAGACGGAAGGAGGGATGTTAAAAATTCTTCATTTCTCGTGTGGAACGCATGTAAAAACACTGAGAATGTCAGGTTAAGCCAGACGTTCATGTACAAAACCTTGTGTGACCTACTGTAAAAATAAAAAAGCATAAGCAAAAAAAAGGTAAAATGAGAGGGAGCCAGGATAAAGAGAGATAAAAATAAATGCCACTACTGTTGGCGAAGGCGGGCACGGGCGATGATGCTCACAATCTGCTGCAGACTACTGCCAATGTGGACAGGAAACACAGCACTGAACGGAACAACACGGGGAGGAGGCGAGAGGCAAACACAACTACACACAAACTGTGTGCAAGAGTACACCGCTTCATACAGCATGAACAGCCAAAAATCGTACACAAAACCCAGTTACGGGTGAATACTAATGAAAATAAATATTGGCTGTATCTTTGTGGGCTTGACTGATCTTGCCGCACAGTTTTGCTTTGGGTTACAGTATGGAGTGGGCACGTATCTGACTGTCTTCACCAGCGGATGTGACGGGATGCTTTGGGAATCGTCTGGGTCACAAACGTCAATCAAACACACCCACATGAACCCACAACTCTGTGTGTGTGTGTGTGTGTGTGTGTGTGTGTGTGTGTGTCCATGTGTGTGTGTGTGTGTGTGTGTGTGTGTGTGTGTGTGTGTCCGTGTGTGTTTGTGTGTGTCCGTGTCTGTGTGTCCATGTGTGTGTGTGTGTGTGTGTGTGTGTGTGTCCGTGTGTGTTTGTGTGTGTCCGTGTCTGTGTGTGTGTGTGTGTGTGTGTGTGTGTGTGTGTGTGTGTGTGTGTGTCCGTGTTCCTTCATGGGAACCTCGTCTCACTACAGGACAGAAGAAGACTGAAAATATTTCTGTTTCGAAGGCAGTATTTTTGGATTCCAGAAATAGGATTTATAACACAAACATTTATACATAAGACTGACAGAAAAAAGCTGATGAAGAAATTCCCTGTAGCTGTACCAACAGCTTAATATAACCTAAGAACATATCATTGCTTTAAAGTGGATTGTTTGGCGTATGCGTAAGATCAAATGCATTTAAACAATACATTTGTAAGCATTTTTTTATGAACTACCATCTCTCTAGTTGGTCTAAATTAGTTCCAAAACATTCTGGTATCTGGTTAGAAGGAAATCACGGAAAGATATTTGGACAAATGCTTGTAAACAGTTCTTGGACCTTGCAATGGTCAAAAGTGCCCCAGAACTTTTGCTTTCCTAAGTTCATCATATAGTTTTTGTGCGCAAGAGAACAATCATTCTTCCAAATATCTTTCTGTCTTTTCATCAGAACTAAACAAGTATTCAGATTTGGAAAAACGGCAGATGAGGAAAGGATGACAGAATTTTGGGTCACAAACTATACTGCTTAAATTCTTTGAATTTAAAAGTTAAAATATTTTAAGCACACGTACACCACTTTCAAGCTTAAAGTATAACGGTAATACAACAAACCAAGGAGCATAAACAACAGATTCAGTTCTTATAATCTGAATCATTTTATAGCATTTACAGTTTCAAGAACTTCTAGTTTGTCGATGACTGTTTTTTCGTTTTTAAATTTATTGATAGCTGATAACTTTCTTTTTTTGAGTAAATTGTTTGCTCAATACAACATGTGAACCTTTGCCCATTAAATACACTAAAAATGGTTGTGTTAAAAAACTATTTAGTGTAAATGAAAATAATATTAACAAACGTGTTCCTCTGTTTGAGAGCCGAGATTTTTTATCCTTTCATCCGTCTGTGTTGTCAATGTTGAAGCACCCATGACACAAAGTATGAGTGATGGGCCTTGTAGAGACGTTTTAATGATGCAGATGCTCAAAGTATAAAACAGGCCCATGGATTTAGGCGTAAAATAGAGATGTGCTCAAAACATTGATACAGTTATACTAACGTCGGGACATATTTCTTGCTCATAGATGTATAAATATAAAGGCGTATAGGCTTTATATCATACTTATCACGATAATAAGAACTAAGTTAATAAGCACAAACAAGTGTCAATGCTGAACATGATCGGATTGTACCAAACTTCCAAATGGGGTTGTCAGGTGAAAGGTTATCACGTGGGTCATTTTATTTTTGCAAATTATAATCCATTCTTTTACTAAGATTGAGCAGGCCTTTGGGATTTTTCCTTAAAGAAGGCACTTTGATCACTCGGGGCCCAGAAAGCAAGCGGACAGAAGATACACATTTCATTCAGGGCTCATCCCTTTGCCTAAGACACCAAACAAGCGTCTTCAGACGTGGCCTTCCGGGTCCGTATTTCATGTCCATATGAAGGTGTCATCTTAACGCTAAAATCCAAGCTAGGTTTTTCTAGATGTGTTCACAAGTGCGAATGAATTTTTTCTCGTGGTGTTCCGTCTTCTTCACACTGCATTATGATGCTCATGTTAGTAGAGTTTAACGCTTTAAAATTCTTATAATATCTAAGAAATCTGTTAGGGTTGAACCAGCTTAAGCGGTTGTAAGACATCCTAAAACCTACAAGACAACATTCTGTATATGTGCAACTGTATATATGTACAGTATAAGCACGGTGACTGTAATCAAGTGTCTGCAATGCACATGCCCAATGGCAGTAATGAGGGTGATCTATCAACGCTTGAAACAATGCAGGCGGTCATCCATCCCGCAGGCTATTCTCACACCTCAATGTTACTCTGCTCTTGTAATAACATTGTCTTTTTGTTGCTAGAATAATACATTCTCATGTTTACAGAGGTTAATGACACACCTGGGGGGGGGGGGGTGATGAAATGTGTTATGTCATGATATTGCCAGGAAATGGTGTTGCTTTAGGTAAGGTCACGGAGTAAGATTCAATGAGCCTTTAGAGAAATTACTTCAAACAGCAGTGATAAAAATGTATACATATATATAAACACATATACAGGACATCATGTTAATGCTCGTTTTTCAAACTATCCCTTCGTTGCTGTATATTTCTGTTACAGCCCTACTGTTGTTTGACATGATGCAGGATGAGGCAAACCCCTGGTTAAGCAGAACAGAAATATGAGAAAGCATCACATCAGTGGTTCCTAAATACATTTTATAAATATTACAGACCCTTCACATGTGATGTTATGTGTAGTCACTAGCAGGAAAATAACACAATGTGAACAAACACAATGTGCAGCAACGAATACAAAGAACAAGACCTGTCAAGACTAAGGACAGCACCAAACAATAAAACGTCATATTAAAATAATATTAAATGAAGGAACTTGATTGATTTCTTCTGCAGAAATAACAGTTTGTAAATTGATAACAAACAAAAGATGCCAGCCATGTATTCATTTTGTGACAGATTTATTTTAGACGATCACTCAATATTTTCTTGCTGCCTGTGAGAAGAAAGTAACAGATATGAATCGAGGATTTAAAGCCAGATGTTTTACATCCAATACATATGAATGATGTAAACACATAAATTCATCAGCAATTAGTGTCATTCCCATCCAAAAAGCCTGAGACCAAGACAAAACCGAGACCATCAAACAATGGACTTGAGACCGATCGGGGGACCTGGAACGTAAGTTATGCCATTCTGTAAAATCCAAAGTAAAACCCAAAATTTCAAGCATAAAGATGTTATGTTTTGGTGTCGTGGAATAGCATTATTCACATTGTTCTGATTTAACTTGGACTAGATGTAGTGATTAACATTTAATAAGTGAATTTCATGTAAATCTCTTGATGTTATTAGGGAAATTGTTATTCAGTGCTTGTTATCCAGCAGCTTCTGGAATACTGGGAATAATATCACACAACTCCTCAATAATGCTCCTAAAATAGAGGTAGAAAATAAACCAAAAATGGTCTCAAAATATATAAAGTATTCTATTGTTTGAATTCTCCACTTATTAAACTTCAAAGAGGGCATTATATGTCTTATACTATACCTATGTGTCTTTCCTCCTTTCTGTTAAACACCCCGCTTTATCCTGACTCTTTTTAAGAGCCTTTAGGATTCTAAACCCATTTTACAGTTCCTTTGTGTGTTTGTATGTGTGTGTGTGTGTGTGTGTGTGTGTGTGTGTGTGTGTGTGTGTGTGTGTGTGTGTGTGTGTGTGTGTGTGTGTGTGTGTGTGTGTGTGTGTGTGTGTGTGTGTGTGTGTGTGTGTGTGTGTGTGTGTGTGTGTGTTAGTACCTGAAAACAATATGTGAAGTTACAAATCTCAAAGTTCATAATAAAGTGAGTTATGAGCTTAAACACAAATCAGATGTGTTGGACCCCAGCAAACGTCAGGATCGCAGTCATCCAGTTACTTCCGTGACGTGTCATCAGAGAGCCGTCACAGAAGTAACTGGATACACAGGATGTCATCTCAACACCGGTGGTGATGCAGTATCTAACAGATGAGTTGTCCAATAACAGTAGACTAGACCATGTGACCAATCAGAGTAGACTGGGAGGCTGGACTTAAGGAGTCAGGAATTAACACAGTGTTTTTAAGACATGCGGAAAGATGCGAAGCAACGTTCTAAATAATAAAACTAATAATGCGTTCATGAAAGATTTGTTGTATTAATGACGAGTTGAGTTGACGACTCAAACAATGAATTATATATACAATGTGTTTATCACTTTCTGAGAGGTGCTTTAAGGCCCTTCTCATCATACACCCATTGTACTCATATGGACCGATTGGTCATATGGTGTTTAGCGGGTGTGAGAAACTGCACCACATATAGAGAAGCTAAACATGCCCTATGGAAACCTTCTGGTCGTCAGGCCTTGTTGGTATGAAGGGTAAAATACAAAAATGTATTTGGTCGCAAAATGATTATTTTATGTTCACTCATGTAACTTAATTCATTCATGTTAAGACTACATGAATGATTTGTGTTATGTTTTATGCGTTCATGCGGTCTTCGGCCTCACAATAGACCACTAATATCGACTGACTTCAAGAACGTAAAACATTCAGGAAGCAACACATTTCTTCATTGGTCTCCAGGGTAATACACGAGATCCTCTCCGTCTTGACATTACACTACACTACATTTTGACTTCACGATAAGTCGTGTGATGTAGAACAGCACCCTGAGCTCTTGAAATCTGTCGACAAACAACGAGCCGTTCATTACTGCCTGCTGAATTACTTCTGTCAGCGGGCAAAACCTACAGACCGCTCACATGACAATAAAGCCCCGAGAAAATAAATCACACCCCGCATACATTTCATCATAAGCACCTCAATAAACCATTCTTTATGGCTTCACCGTGAAGAGAGACTATCACAGGAGTCACGATGAGCTTCAGTTTCCTTCCCCTTCGTATTCGATATGAAAATGAATAAAATGTTACAAAATGTAGAAAAAAATGAGGAGACAAATATCTGATGCGTCTGAAATGAAAAAGGAAAAATACGGCATCTGTTCAAATAGAGATATGTAAAGGGTTTGTGATTTATCTCTCTGTCTGGGATCAGAGAACTCTATATTTATCTCTTCAAGAGAGCCCTGGACTGTTTTATTTTTAAAATTTTGTCTGCGAGATACGTTACACAAAAGAACATTATTTTAGCGTCGGTTTAATGATAGGCTGTTCATTTTTAATTTAATGCCTCCCCACATTGATGTTTCATGATTCTAAGGACCTATTCAGCTACTTGAACGATACTAAAGACGAATAAAAAACTGACGTTATTCAGAACGGTTTGAAAAAGTCAAGTGTAGATGGCGGATTAAAGCAAAAAGCTTGATTTTGAGAAAATAACACGAAACAGAAGGCCCAAATTAGATGAAGTCATATGAGGATAAAACAAAACTAAACATTAGGTGTCTGCACCTTACATTATAAAGCATATATCACATATTACTCCTCTACAATTCATAATGATTTTTACACGGACTTACATAGTTCTTTACTTATAAATAGAAAAGAAAGAAATGTATGAATAATTGTACAGTACACATATTTAATATGAACATTAGATTAGAACTCGAGCAGTATCCATCTCTGCAACTCAGTGTTCATTCCAATCCAAAATACTTGAAGTTCTATCACACTTAAAGTTCTATATGATGTTTAAATTGTCTCTTCGTGCTTTACTGTCATCACCCAAGCTGTTTACCTGTAATGTACATTGCCCAGTTTTACTGAAAAGGCCTGAATTTCTTTTTGTCCAGATGACCGAACAATGCACATTGAAATGTTGTGAGATCATGCTGAGCAGCAGGTGTTACGCACAGCTCCAGACTGCATGGAGTTTGGCACATTACTGCATTTAACTTCTATAGTTTGTTGTGCAGTAGGGCGAAAAGATCTATTCTTTACATTACAGATGCTACAGACTCGACATTTTATTTCTATCGAATATTGATCAAGTCATAAGAATGGCCTATAAACACTAGAATAAACACTATATATATGAGTGTGCGGTAGCTTGTGGACATATTTCCTCCCCTGTACCTGCTATTGCACAAGTTCGTGTGCAATACAAACTTTTATTTCAATGCAAATCGAGTCAGCAGAGAATGATGCAAGAATGCATTTCCACTGTTGGGAAGAAGAAACACCAATTATTGGTTGATGTTATTAATGCCTTCGGGTACTACAAAATACAAAGAAGCTCTTGTCTAGATGCAAATATGTAAGGGTTAATAATACAGCTCACATGTGAACAAGGAACTGCTCAAGTAAACCTTTAAAATCAATACAACGGTCGAATGGTTTTATTTAGAACACCTGAATGCTAGAGTACCACATTTAGATTTAATACAGTACACCCGAGATGTTGACTCACACGGGCTGGTGTGACTATAAAAGTGATTTGATAAGAGTTTGATTTACTGGCCTTTTACAGCCGATACTATTAGAACTAGCCATTCTCCCAATGATTTGCTTTTCGAGGGGAGCATCTTCACAAGGGCTCATAACTGGCCACTTTAAAGGGTCCTTCGGGACGAATTTATGGACACTCATGATTCTTTGCACAGATTTTTGCGTGACAATGGTCCTTCAACCCTTTGAACCTCATACTCAAGTACTGAAAGTTGGAGAAATCTCATTAGACTACAAGAGTATGAATATTAAATAACACAAAGGCCACATTTCCTTGTAATGGATCATCTATTACAAATGGGGAAACCCATGTCGTCACAGAGGTCGTTGCAAACCTTTTTTCCCAGTTCGACATCTCATTTTAACAGGCTATGACATTCACAATGTGTAAACAAGATGTGTGAAACAGTTTAGATGTCCATAAAAGCCCAGCATTTATATTTCTGGTGTTTAATAAAAGCAGTCTGTATTTAATGACTTTAGTTGCATTGGATTTCCTATAACACTGAAACCAGACCTGGCTGAAATGAAACTGGGGCTAGAAAAGATGGCACAGATGGTGTGAAGATGGTGTACAGACTATAGATACTGCAAGATTTATCAAAACACAAAACAACGAGGGATTATATACACCGGGGTACTGAAATGACAAGAACCAATCAACACAGGACCAACGAAACAAAGAAGAGGAAACTAAATGGGAAAAACCAAACAGTCCAGACAATACACAAAATCATAACAGTGTAAGATCTGTCATGCACATTGTTTATAAGACTATCAGAAACACTCGCGAGTTAGAGTAATCCAGGAAATTACTTTTCCTAGAGCGGTTATTTATGGGAATACGGTCTGAATATTTCATCTCTGACCACTACAAGGGCTGAGCCGCAACCACTGTAGAATGATTTGTTCAACCAGCCAATAGGGACCGAATGGTTCGAATGTTTCAGCAAGCCACCCGCAGTAAATCTAGTCAGTTCGTGGTGGATGACAGGCTCAATATTTTAGACTAAATATCACTTTACATTTATAGCTGAAATGAAAGAGCTGTTTCTCTGCCGGGTTTTGTTTCCATGACTTCGTTGCAGTTTATCAGTCTCGGAAACATACAACACAAGGCCGGATGTCAAATGCTGGGACAGTTAGATATAAACTGTTGGGATAAGTGGACATGAAAGAGAAAACAGACCGTGGAAGAAGACGCCGACGAGTGAAAATGTAACATGCGTAGAGAACCTCTCCAGATACTTCTGGAAGTCTCAACTTAGTTCTGGTCAAGAGACTAGTTGGGCCATGACAGGATATGGACAGTTTGGGTTGATTTTAATTGAATTGATGTCTGAGATTTGGCATGCAACATTTATGGGGCAGAGAACAGGTTCTGTAAACGACAAAATGGCATGGCAAACTCGTTTTAATACATTTGAGAAAGAGCTCTTCAAATGTTGAGTTTACTATACGCAGAATAGATAATGAACTGTTGGATCAGCATGACAGGGTTATAAAGAATTCATAAACTTGGTGATGTCTGCTGAGCAAGAAAGTTGCTTAAGTTATATAAATTTGATGTTTTAAAGATAAACTTTTTAACCATTGACAAATATCGCACGGTTGGATTTTGCCGTTATTTGATTTCATGTTAATATAAAGGTTGCATGTGAAGATACTCTATACAACACTCATGATAGAGAGAGAGATGTTTCTAAGTTTATTCAGTGCATGGTGATATAGTTTCACATTTGTAATTTTCAGTAATGGCAAACAAAGAGGGCTAAGATGAGAAGAAAAGAACTTGAGAATAAAATTGCCATTCCCGTCATTTCTTCACACAAGACGATAATATAGGAAAGAGTGCCACAATGATGAAACAACACTGAACGAACTACATTTGGTCTCTGTACAGGATACTATCTGAACTATTATAAAAGCGTAACATTTTAAAATAGACATTTAAAAACTGGATGCGAGGCAGGATGTTTTACCACAAGAGCACTTGCATTATGGCCATTGTTGATGCATGATGTTTAATCCAAAAAATTGAGATTTGCATTGCCAAACAATTATCTTTAATTAAGACCATCACATTGAAGTAGTTTATAATGACTCTTAATTTGCCGTAAAATCGGTCTGATCACTTTCTAGTCGATGCTAGGCACAGTAATAACCGTAATCGCTAATTAAATTCATTCGTGACCGATCAATTTCAATTGATCTAGAATGTGTGTAGATCCTTAGTCTCTTTAAAGGCTTTGAAGCTCTGAATAGACCTCATGGGTAAGAACATACTGCCCCCTCTAGTAGAAAAGTAGAAATATACTGAATGAAGAAAGATATCCCTGCAAATCCCATTTAAAAACTGGCAGGAGCTGGTGTTTGGGATGCTGAATCTAATACAAAAATGTCACAGCTGCAATAAGAGAGAAGGGCATCTAAAATGCAAAGTAGACACGAACAAGAAATAAAACACATGAAAATAAATAGAAGTATCATTGAATGTAGTTACACTAAAACACCTTAGCCACCCTCAATGGACCTCAATCCATGATCATACAGGACATTACCAATAAACAAAAGAAAAACATAAACGTTCCGCCGACAATGTTAAATTAAAGTTCAAAACAATATTTTCGATTGTTCGGTATTTTCATTGAACAAATCCGAGCCGGAAGCAAATGTCCTTACAGAAAAAACACACGTAAACACTTTTGTGTGAATCCCATGTGAATGTCGGTGTGCATCTGGTGAGATCAGATGTAAAAACCCAAGGGATCACATGTGTAATATGTGCCCATAACATGTCTTCACATGTGATCACATGTCACCGAACGTCCCATTGGAATTCCAATAGGATTTACACACGTTTTCCAAATATACACATTTCCCGTGTGTTTGTACACATGCAATCACATTTTTTTACATGAAATGTATGTGTCTTTTCTGTAAAGGCAATACCATCACATTAAGAGGAACATAAAAGAACAAAATGAATTGGACTCAACCAAAAACTGAACATTTTATTTTCTCACCGCCATTTTGCTTCAATGTGAGATGAAATGTTCGGATGAATGACTTTTTAATATAAATAAAGTGATTTGGCTCCAATGCTATTGAGCATGAGGGTGAGTAAATAATGACAAAATGACTATACCTGAACTTGAACTTTTCAAGATTATTAAAGAAAAAATATTAACAACAACAAGATGTCAAGTAAACCAATTCCAAAAAATACCTGAAATAAAAAAATACTGACGTTTTAGAAAACTGTCCCAACACCCACTTAATGTGTGAACCATCCCTTTGGAACCCACCTTAAAAACCTGTTATGAATTTAAAATACAAAGATATTGTTTTGCCACTGTTTTAGAAAACATTTGAACATGATGTAGTCAGAAAGAATGTGAGAAATGAAATTAAGGAAAAGTCCATTGGCGGTGCTGGATGAGGACTGGTCTTGAACGCAGGCCAGGAGGCTCAGTCTGCAGTATTGATGCTTGAGGTCTGACAGATGTGTAGGGTTTGGAATGTGGTGTCTCAGCCAGAGGTTTACGGGTGGGTCGTGTCCCGCGGGTGGAGCTGGGTGGTCGACGGTTGTGTTGTTTCATAAACCCGGCTGGTTCCATTTTTTCACCCTGCGTAAAAGCGAAATCAATCACACAAAACAGAGCAAACAAGAAAACATTTCTGGTCGAGCGAAAGTAAACATCCAGAAACAGGTCATGAATGTCTGTGGCACGCAGATCTGAGCAACGTGGATGTAATGAAGGATGGCAAATAAGAAAAGTGTCTCTCTCTAGCTAAGAGAAAGTAGAGTAAACACTGCTGGGGTGAATGGAGTCAACTGAGTCTCTGCACGCACAAACCAGGGCACTGTGGGAACACGCGAACAGGGCAACGTTACCCATAAGCCTCTGGGAGTTCTGTGTGTGTATACATACCATCCTGACAGCTGGTTAAACAGCACCAGATGCCCAGTGCCTCACATAAACAGACCAAATGCCCCACATTTACAGGCCTAATGTTGAGACTGGAGGCGTTTTCTCAGAGGAGGTAAGAAAGGCAGTGCCTTCTCCAAACAATTCAAACATGAAAAAAAATCACAAAATAAATCCTTCCTTATCTCTATTCAATTATTGCTGTACTTACTAAGAGAGTTCACCCCAGAAGGAAATACTTTTATCATTTACTTTCCCTAATGTAATTCCAAACCTGCGTTGACTTTTATCTACAGAACCCCATTGACGTCGTATGGACAAAAATATGTCTCAGATATTTCTAACAAGAAAAAAACCATATGCAGGTCAATGATATTTGGATAACATTTTTTGTTCCAAAAAGAAGATTAGATTCATTTTTTTCTTCTAAAACTATGCTAACAGCTAAGCTTTGTAAACGTATGAGAACTGCAATCACATATAAGTGTTATAAATATGGCTGGATAATATATCCATCCAATGGACTTGTTGCAGAGGGCTTTACTGGGGCACTGTTTATTTTCTCTTACATTAATAGAGTCTGTAAATCATACACTTTATTGCTGCATCTAAAAAATTCTCGCTGCTCGCACAAGCACTTCCTTTAAGAAGGCCTTTGGTATTGTTCAAAGTGGTCACACACCAAAAGAATCCGGTACTGGGAATATAATAAGGGAGTGGGGTTTTAAATGTAAAGAAATTATACATTATGGGAAATTTCAAAAGTGCAACAAAAGTTGCAAATATGTTGTCAAAAATGTTTCTGGTAGGGCTGGGTTTTGGGAGAACCATTCGATTCGATTCATATTTATATGGTTTTGACTCCATTTACTTTCGATTGAATTTGAAATGAATGTTAAAAGTAAAATCATAAACAAAACATGAATTTTAAGAACGTTTTGTTTCAAGCATTAAAATTGCTTTTCATGTTTAATGTGTCCATCTGATATAAACTAATTAGTCAGATGCATGATGTAGTATTTCTGTTTAAAACACTCCACCATATTGCATGCTTTGGATAGGTACAATTACAATTGTAAACATGTATCTGTCTTCTGTTAATGTAAGTAAACTAAAGAGGTTTCTGATATTTATGAACAATATGGTTCCACACTACGGGTACTCAAGATTAACATAAGATCGACAGAAACTGTCTGTCGTACTTCTTCTAAGATCTTTAAATTGAAGACCATTGAATGAATATTTTTTACTCAGCCCTAGTTTCTGACAATATATGTATGATTATATGTTTATGGTTTATTCATACTAAAATGTATCAGAATTTTTTTTTTTATCTACAGTCCATTCGTGCCGCATCACTTACGATCTCTCACGGATGATTCTATAAATCATGGACACTGACCTTTCTCTCGTGTTACTCAGGGGTGATCTCTGTTTCCTGATGAACGACAACTTTAGTGACAGACATGTCAGGATGCTGCTCTTTTGCCTCCTTTATAGCCTGAGCGAGAGCCTGGAGATCAGAAAACACTGCTTTAAAACAACGGCATATGACAAAAATCACAAGCTTTGGACAAATCCTTCTTTAAAACAGATAACAGGTCAAGCAAGTTTTGTATATATCTGTTGAATAACAGTCGAGGACAGGTATACAGTCGCTGGTTGAATTCTCAGTGCCAGTCTCAAACACTGGCTAAACATTTGATGCATAAGGCATACATTTCTGGAAACACATTGGTGAGTTCAAAGAAATTGTCTGATCTGAATTTACAGAATTTATGTTTACATTGGTTTATACTGATTTATAACGGTGGGCTGAACGCTAAATTCTCACAAGTATGTGGTCACTTTTCTTTTTTCACTTTCCTCTGAAAGTGGCCTATCATGTTGTCATAATAGAAACTGAATGCTGTGTCCTCTGTGTCTTGTTTCGATGGGAAATGCATCTACAGAGATTATAACTGCATGTTGTAGATTTATTAAACCTTATCATGGTCAATCTCAGTGTCTCCAGTGATCACAATTCTCTTCTCGATACGGGTCTCTGAAATCCCGCCTTTCACCGTCTAAATAAAGACACAGAGAAGCAAACAACACAATGAGACCGACCTATTTTGGTTTTGTTTTGAGATGATACTTATGTTCTCACTTATGTTTACTGATGATGAGATGTTCATTTGTTGTATATTGTAAACATTGTTAATTATTAGTTTTTCCAAGAGTGTTCAGAAGCTTATAGAGAATGACGCAGTATGGATTGTGAATGACAGATACCTTGGTAATCTGGGTTGTAGTGGTGGTGCTCACAGTCTCTGATGTGATCGTCTGAGCACTCAACAGCATCCCAGACTCCTTTTCAGACACTGCATTGGACTAGTAGAAGATAAAACATGTCTGTTTTGAATACTACTTCATCATAACTACCATCATGTATCTATTTGATCATTAGAAATCCTTTGTTCTTGCATAATAGAATCAAAAATAGAACCTCTGAAATAAATTAAAATCATTCTGTCATTCCCAGAGGTATTTATTGAATATAATATCCCATGATCCATATGATATCCTGATGATATCGTTTCATTTAAGATATATGTGATTTGTGTTATAAGCATTTACTGGATGACACAGTTCAGTTGCAAACCTCTTTTGCATTTTTATCAGGCTCCTCCATTTACTTCCAGCTACAACACATATTTTAGACCGTCAGGGTTTGGATTTGGTGTGTTTTCAAGCAATATTATTTGGGTAAAATATACTACAATATGTGTTGAGAGCATTTACTTGACATGTAGTGTTTATATGGTTTAGAATCTGAACCCTTTTTTACGCTTAAACCAAAAAATATTTAACTGTTTACTATTCATTTGGTAATAAAGTATAAATGTGCTATCTTAAAAACAGTGTTAAAGAATAGTACATAGAATTCTGATTCATAAATAACAACATAATATCTGCTCCCCCAAAATATCCACAAATTCTGATTCCTCATCGTTTCCACAATGTAGTTGATAAACACAATTGTCTGTTTTGTAAATACTGTCCCTATGCTTCCCGTTGTCAGCACAACACACGCGAGTTTGTTTACAAGATGATGTAAAATGTGATGAATGCCTTGAAGCGGGGTGTGAGCTGAGCTTGGTACCGACCCAAAGACCAATGTTACATGTCTGAATCCAGCGGCAATTAAGAGTTTTTCTTCCACTAAAATCATTTTAGAGACATTATTTTAAGATTGAAATATGAAAGTGTTGTTTTTTAAAACCAAGATCATAAGCCGATGTGGAAACAGATACTGTAGACAGTCGCTGTAAAATAACATATTAATGTACAAATTTGCAAATATAAATAGTATTGACTATAATAGGTGTCAATACTGATGCAAGTATTGCTATGGATACACTAAGCATTCCTCCTTGAGTCCACTTGATTTTCATTATGTAACACTTTCAGAAAAAGCTCACAACCCAACCAACACACAACCAAACACCAAGCAAATTTCACGGACAACAGAGGAAAACAAATATGTTGTCAGTGACACACAAGAACTTAAATGCACAAAATACATGTGCATGTCTTAGACTCCCTCTCACCTGTGCAGACTCATAGGTGATGGTCTTGGTTTCTGTGTGCACTAGTGGAATGTCCTTGGTGGCGTTTTCGCCGCGAAGGGAGTTGGTGACATCAGAAATGGTGATAGTTTTTGTCTTCACCACTGGAGACTGTGTAAAGGGAGTCAGAATGCAAAGTCACTACAATACCTTGCACACATCAACAACTTCTTAACACCATCTGGAAGCTTTGTTTAAGCCTTTGCATGGTACTGGAAGGCTGATATTCTATGCTGACCACCTCATAAAAACAGCTACCAAACAGAAAAATGCTTCGTCTGGTGAAATAAAACTGTTGCACTGTAATCCGTTCAGATGTGTTCTGCACTCCCCTTAAACATATTTTCCTGGTCAGCGGAAGGGTAAAAGTATTGACAAGCATCATATAGAGTGCTTATTTCTTCCTTTAAATATGAGTGAGAAATGCCCACCAAAGCTAAATTGATTCCAAACAACGTAATTTGAAAATTAGAAAAATATATTTATGGATGCACAGAAATGGCCTTAAGGATAGCATATTTAGGGATGAAACAATTAGTCGACATTGTTGACAACATCGACAACAAAATATTTTCTACAAATGATTGGTGTCGAGGAGATGTTTGATCGCGTGCCCAAATGTAAGGGCCGGTAATTTTATGGTTTGACCGCTAACGTTGTATCAGGTGGACTGGTGACCAATTTGAAGGCAGAACAGATAAGGCATGATAAGTGGAGGTGCACATCTTTTTTTATTCCTTAGAAAGCTAAATAATCATTCTAAACCTGATTAGTCATTAAAATAATCGATGTTGATCGATTATTCGTTCTTATAACCGTTTGATTTATCGATTATCAAAATAATTGTTTTTGCATTCATAACCATAATCCAAGAGTCCTCAAACATATTGCTCCAATACCTGTTTCCTGCAGAGTTTAGCTCCATCATGTCTCAACACACCTCCATGCAAGTTTTTGCTTTACCTAGTGAGACCTTTATAAGTCAGATCAGATGTATGTGACTGGGGTTGAATCTAAACTCTGCAAGAAACTGAGGACCGAACCTGTGAACTCCTGCACCATAAGAGAGATGTTTGCATAAAACAAAGGATGTGTTTCTTAAATAAGAAATGTGCCTCACAGAAAGATAAAACATGTAAAAGAAAGCCTTAAGCATATTATAAGAGCCCAGCAATGCTACTACTCATAATGCTGGACTTAGTTATGCAGATTATGCACATTAAAGCCATCACATCAATATTCCTTTTGAATCTTTTATCTCCAGGCACTCTGCCAAAAAAGCTTTTGATTTAGAAACATTTTGCATACTGCAAGTCAAAAACCATTTTTAGCCAATAAAGGAAACACCAGGTTGACAGATGTCGAAGGCAATGCAGAGTCCGATTCGAGCCAGGATTCGCCCTTTGGGGCTCCCAAAAGAACAGCTCGCTAGGACAGCTCATATTAGAAGGTCTGAAAGTTTCCTTTCACATATTTATTAGCTCATTTAAAGAGATCAAACCGCAAATATGAGTCTGAAGAGAAATGAGTCTGCCTAAAATCAGGGAAGTCCTTCCCACAAGACATTCATAGACATGTCACCACTATTAGAAAACAGGGGTCCTCCACTGGGCCAACTCCATATTATTTATATCAATATATATAGATATACATTTTTCAAAAAATATATAAAGTTTTTCAATTCATTGTAATTATTGTGTTGCTTTAGTTTAAAAAAAAACTAAATTCTTTAATTCTTGCCTATTCTTTTCAAGTTATTTTATCGTATATGATCAACTGTAAGAATGACTTTTTTATAATTATTTACAAAAGTGCATCCCCTTTAAGTTTTCTGTCAAAGCATTTATAAAAGTGCTGCCAAACCAATTATTACAATTACAATTTCATTCAGAGAGACTTACAAGAATCCAGGAAGGACAAAAAATGTTACATTGAAAAAATAAAAAATGTGTAAAGATCATTTCACTCCCGAAATGTAAATTTTTTGATGAAAGAGCAATGCGTTTATTTGTCTCTCTATATATTATATTTTACATTTAACTCGTCCAATTAAAAAATATAATCATGATTTCATCATGAAGTTTCACTGTTGGGATGCTATGAAACAGTATATGGTAAAAATGTCTTTTAAAACCTTGCCAAGTGGTTTCCATACAGACTTATTGAGAATCGATCTAAGAATTCAAACGACTCCTATATTTTCAGTAATGGGTGACACAGAAGGCCTTCCCACAAATATCTGCTTAAAACAATGAGCTTTTGACCTCATGATATAAATTCATGAATAACAGCAGACTATTTGTTCAATTATAAAGTGGATGTAGATGGACACAACAGAAGGACAGTACTGTGATACAGCATTGGCCCATAGTCCACAAAACTAACAACACAACTGTAATATTGCCAACTTGCTGCATGCTCTAAAAAGATAAAAATCGTGTACATGAGCTCATTATATACACAGGACTGATGTATTAGATTTAACACAGTTCAACACAGGAACGAAGCGCTGTCTACATACTTTCCATGACACCTAAAAATACCTTACACGTCTCTTTCATAAGCAAAGCATATCTGCGTACATTTTTTTATATTGGGCCGATATTTCATTTACATTTACAAGCCAACATCTGTACATGATAATTTATGATGTCTGTAATAAATATCTGGCTGCCAATTAAGGCTGGACTAGACTGTTTGATTATTCGAATATTAGATTGGTGGGGTTTAGTTTCATAATTATGGTTATAAAGAAAAATGTTTGGAGTATTTTCAACTTCTAGTTTGATGTGTTCAAGTTAGTATATGTTTTAATGAATAGGAGTGTTTTAACCGCTGTAGCTATTTAAATAGTTCATTTTGGTTTATGAATAGGAAATTCTGTTGATCGGCCTCTAATGGGATGGTCTCAATGGGTGATTTTTCAATGGACTTTTTGATTCAATCATACGAATGCGGCACAGTGGAAATACCAGAATAAAATACTAATATCAAAAAGACCAATTTTGTACAGTAAAGCTTTAAGATATCGAAATCAAAAATACTGCAGAAACATTGGAGGCCAGGAGGCAGGACTACAGAAAATAGAAGAACAAGGAATGAAAAAAACAGATCTTCGATAAATAAAGACTGTAGAAATTCAGCCTGCAATAACAGCGCTCCTTTTTTCAAGTCTTTTGGTTCACACAGAATTTAAATATTTGGAAATTTGTAACTTCCAGTCAAGTTCATGAAAAGTTTTAGAATCCAAGAAAATCCAAGGAAGATCACCACTTCCTCTTCTTCTTCAAGGTCTCAAAATCCAGACCACATTTAGTCTTAAAAGCTAGAAGAAGACCTGCCCCCACGAGGTCAGAGCTGCAACCATCAGGCCGTTCAGCAGGACAAAAACACCTTAGCAATGCAGAACCAATGGGTACAGCTGACAGACTCTAGAGGCACTCTAGTCTTCTTCTATGGCCACAGCTATGGAGATTTGGTCATCATGTTCCAGAAGCTTAGTGACTTCGCCTTCATTACTATCACCATGTTCATCCGTATCCATATGCTGCGAAAAGCACCAGTTGCCTTGGTAAGGGTGACCACCTGATCCTTACCTGCTCATGTCTCGATGTACCTGCCTCATGATTCCATCTCTGTGTGAGCCAACCAGGACATCAGGAGAGACAGAAAACAATGAATAGACATGTGGAGGGGGTAGAGGGGTGTGAGAGCTCTACTGAAGATAAATGTATATGAATGGTTGTAGAGGATTCTTGGTATGTTTACAGTATCGACTGAAGATCTTAGCAGAGAGGACACCAAAGGGGTTTAAGCAGGCCAAACAGGTTAAAGCCTTGATGGTTTTTATGGCGTTGATGGTATGCTGTGCACCTGATTGAAACTCACAACTGGCAGCAACACAAGTAGATTTTGGCAGTGGAATTAATTCTTTCAACATCAGAGAAACACCATAAAAACCACAGGGTTTGGGGGTCTGTCCACTAAGTGAGTTCCTTACCGCCTCGTTGGACAAGAGTTGTTTAATTTGGATAATAAGTGTTTAAATATGGTTGACAATTACTTCAATAAAATTATTTTACAGAGACTAAGAGTAACTTTTGAGTATCTCTTTGAAGTCCTTGCTTTTGCCACGGCTTTTCAACTGTTAAAACAACAACGTGTGATTAAAGTTTGTGAAATTGAACTGTATCTAGGCATAGGTTTACGTATTTTTATCTTTTTAAAAATGACTTTTTTGAAAAGGAAGGAGACCTCAGTGTATGTCATAAACAAGCTTTGCTGTTATGTGTGACGTTTTGGAGATTGCCATCAAGATTGGAAGAGAGTAAATACTGTGCAGATGAGGTTAACTTCCTGGCGCTTCCTGCTTCCACATTAAAGATGGTAAAAATGATGTTAAAAGTGACGCTGGAGAATTTAAAGTTTCATGTTAACTGACTTAATCGAAGGGTGGGGCGTTTTTATGGGCGTTACAATACTCTCCTGCTTGTAAGGAAGAGAACTTCAGTGGAGGAATAGATGTAGGTGAAGGGAGAGGAGTGGAAAACTGAGACCCAGGAAAAAGCTTTTAAAGGAAAAGATTGTAAAAAATGAACCAAGAGAACATATGGACAACCGATGAAGGACAGAAACACAAGAATAAAGGGAGAAGACAACGGACATGAAGAGGAGGAAGCATCAGTTACTTATCACTGTTTTTTCTTGTTCGCTCCTTTAGCATTGTTCTATCTACATTCTTTATCAGATTCATGCAGCTTGATAATGCAGTGAAAACCAGCCATGCGATTGGCAGATCAAAGCCGACAATAGCCATTCAGCAGTAGAAGGGACAGGACATGGCGTTAGGTTTCAGAAAGAGAGAGAGAGAAATTCTATTCTGACGGGGCTGTAGCATCCAGTGGTCATTTGAGCTTGGGTCATTCGTTATCTAGATAAAGAAACTTCAGCCTTTTTTGGTATGGTTGCATCGCAGGCCAGCCAAAAAGGACCAAATAATAATACAGTTACCTCTGATATAACCCCCACTACTCTGTGTATGGGTAAGAGAGGGGGCATCTTCACCTACATAAAATCCACGCAAACAAAAATATATAAAACAACTTTTTTAAATGTATTAATTAACTGACAAATTAGATGTTATCTATGTAGTATGAGTAAAACTTGCAGAATACTACACAGGATAAACACTTTGCGAGTAGTCAAAAGTAGCAAACCAGTAGGAAATCAACAACACATGATTCACAACAAATTTATCACGTTAATCTGATTTTTCTTGTCCTGATTTTTTGGCGACCGTTTGCAGATTAACATAAAAAGACATTTTGATGGTTTATGCTGTGCAACTCCAGGCACAATGAAAATCTGATCCAAAGACTCACTATACTGTATGCAGCATTTTCATTTAAATGCGTTTTTACTTTGTGTACGTGATTTGAAAAACATCATTCACAATTCTAGCTTGTTTCTGGAAAATATTTCAACTTGCGTGGAAGACACATTAGATGTCAAGCACACCTCGTTCAAGTAAAACGTGTTATGCAAAGGCCGTACAAAGAAACGCAACATAAAAAAATTTGTTACCGAGCAAACATTGAAAATATGCTGATTATTTGACATCATATGAAGTCACTAACCTGAAAACCAATTCCAACAATTTCTATCTTTCTCGAAAGGACTTATAGAAAAATACATGTGTAACAATAAATCTTAAAAATGCCATATTGTCAAGTGTGAAGGTACTGAACCAACACTTTACTCTAAAAAATAGATGGCTCTTCTTTATACTACCAAACCAGCAGTGTAACGTTTAATCTCATCCCCCTTAAACGTCATATTGTAGCGCTTGACATGTACAGTAACCGCAGCACTTACATCAGGCTGCATCTGGCCGTTGATGCTGGCGGTGCGGAAGGGCGAGTTGGTTGACAAACGTTTATCCCACTCACTGGGCCGTGGTTCTGGAACCGACTCCATAAAGCTGCGCTTGAGTTCACTGATGCTTGTGTGATGACGCAGGATCTCTGTCTGTGTCTTTTCCACATCCTGAGAGAGAGAGAAAGAGAGTAAGGGAGAAAGACGTCCGGGAAGAAAAAATACACAGAGAAGATAGAATGAAAAAAGACCAAAATAAGCAAAGTGAGAAAGATATGAAGAGAGAAAATTTGTGAAATCAAGGAGAAATAAAGAAGACATCTGATTAGCATGGCATTCTAATATTATCCAATCTCACTCATCAAATTTGGAGGGTCGCATGTGGGGTTGGGAATTTTTATTTTTAATAAATGATCTTCATTAAAGTTATATACCCAAAAAATATACATAATTATCAAAACAAACATTTCTTCGAATTCTTACATGCAGGTCATTTTGGATAAAAGCATCTGGCAAATGCATAATTTTCCAGTGAACTGGCAACTGTCCTACTATTCCCATCCCCAGTCACAACAGTTTGAGAAACACACACACGGTCTTTATACAAATGGATAACTGGGCCTCAGATCTCTCTATGTTTTACTTGATGGTCTTCTAGTCATCAGTCACCATGGCCGGATTTGTCCTCTCTCTACAGCCAAAGGATGCTGTGAATATTCGTCTCAGATTAAGATTGAGATTGACTAAAACCAGTGGTCCATGTGTGCAGGGACAGATTGTGATAATAGAAATAAAGTGAGAAACCAGATGATCTGTTTTCACATCAGATATAATCTGAATACCTGCAGAACACCGCATAGAGCTGAGACTCAAGAAGTAAAACAGAGAGAGACGATTTGTTTCCCATAGAACATCTGCAAAGAGCGCAGGCCAAATGAAACACTCTAGGAAGAAAATAACCCTCATCACCTCCCTTGACTGACTTCAGCTGCCTCTTATAATGAAACAGAGCCAAGCAGCTCATAATTTTTGCTGCTTGACGAAACCATCCATCTTAGTCACGTTCTTGGTTAAGCTTTATAACCTGCTGCCGTATATCACATCCATAACGGCAGGTTAGTGGAGTGAAATGTGTAATTTAAACACTTTAATTAAACACATTGTTACACATAGATCTCTGTTACAAGTCCTAGTAAGTTGCCTATCTAGAAAACATTTTAGTGTATCATAAACTTTGCAAATTTTCATTGATCTCTCCATTTGTCCTTGTGGGCAGCTGTCTAGATAATAGACATTGATGCAGCTCACTAGGATTTGTAACACAGCTTATTTGATTTTTTTTCTGATTTGACTATTGTGGATTAAATAATGACTGTTATAAAAGGGAGTAGAAGATGGTGGTTATCAAGAGTGTTTCAGAAGGTTTAATTTAGGGTGCATTCATATTTGTAGTTTGGTTCTCTGGTACTTTTGGTCCAAACCAAAAAACGAAATCAATACATTTTATGTTTTTTTTTTTGCAATCAGAACAACTTTTCAATAACTAACGTATAGATTCCAAACAAACACCTTAAAGGGATACTTATGGCAAGATAAAAATCGATTATGATTTATTCTTGAAGACCAATACAGTAGGAGTTATACTATCACTTAGATTATTCTTCGAAGCCCTAAAATGGAAGTGAACCCATCTATCACAGGTCTGCTCGACATGGCTCGACAGAAGAATTTGGTTCACAAGTTATACGTTATCATTAATAGTGTTGGCAATATGGATATTTATCTAAAACAAATGCATGGATTCACTCCAGAAGACCTTTGTTAAGACCGCAGAGCCTTGTCAAGTACTTTCGTGATCACTGGTTTCAGTTTTTTGAGCCCCATCTACTTCCATTCTACCGCTTGGAAGAAAAAGTATCTGTAGTATCCCTTTAAGAATAAAGACTCAACCTGATTATAAATTTACCAGACACTCAAAGCAATGTTGTGTGTTACATGCTCAGTGTATGTCAGTGCATGATATGGTGTTTTTAATGAGACACTCATTAATATGCCCAAATCCCTTGTTTTTTTAAGCCATATCTTATTACTTCATGTTTTTGCTTGGGTTAGAAGCCAATTTTACAGTTTGTTTAAATGCGGGCCGCCCCACCAAGAATTATGGTTGCCGCATTTATACTTTACACAAATAAACCGAGCAATCACAACAGAGTTTGTTGTAGTTGAACCAAACAGGCCAAATGTGAACACAGCCTAAAAATCAAACAAGTTAAAAGGACAGACATGAGTCGCACAAGTGGGTTCTAAAATCATGATCTCTAAACATGATTTGAGTTGGTCCGTTTTAAATTGTAACCTTTGAACTACTTTTAATGCATCATATGGTGTCATAAGTTACTGAATGAAAGTTATTTGACACATGCCTGTTCATTACAAACTGTGCCGTTTACAACTCAAATGGCAACAATGTGAGTCTTAAAAACATTTAACACAACAACAGTAAATGAGATGGACATACAATGTCATTAAGCACACATTTGGTACGATAGAGTGGTTAGAAATGGTTGAGTCAAAAGAATACTTCTAATTGTCATGGCACAACTCAATAGAACTAATAATGACCTCAAGAAAACTATATCTGGCTTTTATAGTGACTATTGAAAATATATGATTGGGACAGAAAGTAGTTTCTCTGAAATGTACTTTAAAACTACAAGATAATAATATCATAATAATGTCACAGATCAAATAAATCAATAAAAGTCGAACATTAGCAATTAAATGCAAAGCAAATATTTAAATATAAGGCTTTTTGTAGACCGCTTCGAGAGGATTTTACTATCTAGCAGTCTACTGCTTAGGAGTATCAAAATAATATAAAAAAACCAAGACATTTAAAATCAACACTAAAACAAGACCATATTTACTGTCTTTAAACATGTTCCCAGTCTCTGGCAGATGTTTCGGTCGAAAATGTAATAACTTGAGCAACGTATGATACAACAATCAAAATTTGATATAACATTTCTAATCCAAAAATAAGTCAGGACATATGGGTTGTGAATGCCGTTTCATGTTGACTTTAAAGTTTGGCGTAGGCATTCAAGTCCAGCTGTTGGTCATTTTTCATACAGAAAAATTAAATAAATACTTAAAAAAAATAAAAAGATACAACTTATATATATGAGCAGCAACAGAAAACTCCCAATCATATATTAAACCAAACAGAGGTACTAAAGGAAAAGAAGAACAAATAAAAGCAAGTACTTGCATTAGAGTTAGTGAGGAAAATAGTGCATGCCAAGCCTTTAGGATTAAGCTACAAAACACAAAAAGAGAAAATGTGTAAGAAGAACGAAAAAAGAATCTACAACAGATGAAACAGAATCTCATGCGGTGAGACATGCAGCAGCAAAAACAAGATATTTTCAGAAATTCCATACAAACCTCCAACATTAAATTGCTATGCCTGATATAAATAGTTTCACCCTCAATTTTCTTAGCTCTTTTCTGTAAAGAACGGGAAAAAATAGAGTTGGCAGTGTTTGAACATAAAGATAGTCGTGAAATGATTCTTAAGCCATTTTTAAAGTTTGTTTTATGCATTCAGTGTTCAGGGCGTGATGAAATCAAACTGAATATGAATGAACCATAACTGGCTAGGAGGAAAGAAAGGTCAAAGGTCAGGGCTGACTATAAATGTTGGAATCTTTGTGCAATGGATATGAAAGTGAAATAAGATTAAACGTGAAATATATTCATGCTCCCTTGACACCATTTGTGATGTAAATCCTTAATGGTAAAGTGTCTTCATTTTTTCCCTGTATTTCCACAATTTCTAGACACAATACTTTGCCACTACTGACGTTTAGGGTAGCATATACGGATGGAAGAAAACCTGCTCATGCAACAGAATCATTTGAAGATCATGAAAGTTTTATGAATATGGGAAATAATTGACTGCATTTTAAGCAGAAATGAAAGAACTTTCAGTATGCCACACTATGCATTTACAAATTTTCCTTTATTTTTTTTAATTTCTATTTGAGAACCCAACAGCAGAGACCTCAGAGACATTGGTTTGGGATTACCTAATGTGAAGAAGTGCGCGGGAAACCTCCTTCAAAACCAAGCTTTATAACAATATTATCAAAATAATGTTTTGTTGGTTATGCATTACTGACCCTGGACCACGAAACCTGTCATATGGTACACAGGTTATTTTGAAGCAATAGCCAAGAGTACGTTGTGTTGGTCAATTTTATTAAAAAGAGTTAGGATATTAGATAAATTTGTCAATTTAATATCAAAACATAATTATTGTGCGGGGATGCAGCAAAAAACCAACATATCTAGAAACTTCACTTGCCCTTTGGGAATTATCCTCTCAAGTTTTGTATTTATGTAAGGCTAAAAACTACCGATTTCAGTTTATCAGCTTTATCATACATTCGTTCCAGCATTAAGCCAATACAAAGCATTTATTCAACTTTCATGTTATGTATAAATTCCTGTTTCAAAAAAGGACCCTTATGACTGGTTTTGTAGTCCAGGGTCATTTAATATTTAGGAAATATTATAAATTTTTAGACAATCTTAGAGATAATTGTCCACATAGAAAGAAGCCACTGCTATTAATGCAACTGCAGCTCATGGGACACAAAAAAAAACTGTCCTCCTCCACCTTCTCCCACATCTAACAGTAACAAACTATAGACACCAAATTTTACTACCATAAGCTTACATATATCCATCCAAACATTTACCATCTTCTGCCATCAAGATCCTGGCACATACAATAAACCCTCCTGCTTTTAAACCACCATTAAAAACTAGAACTCTTACACACTTTACTAGTATACTACAATCTTAGAAATAAAGGTGCTTCATGATGCCATAGAGGTTCCCTCCTTATGGTCTAAATGGTTCCATATAGAACCTTTAACATCCAAAGGACCTTTCTCGTTTACAAAGACAGAACCTTTAGATTAAAAATGGCAGGGGAGATGTGCAATTCCTTAAAAAAGTCAACCTTACAATGGAAAAAGGTTTCTACTTTACTAATAGCACAGATATCAACATTTCATGGTTTGAATTCCCACTTGAGCTTTCTCTTTAAGTTTTTAAAGGATTTGTTTTATTTGTAGTAAATGATTTTTCATAGTCAAGTAAGGGCTATTTTCAGTATTGTCACATCTGTAACGCAACATATTGTCTATTAATAGACACATAAAATAATATTTTCTATAAAGAGCTTTATCTTGTCTGTCTGTTGGGTATAATCGCTTCAGGTTTGTGCATTTAAGTTTACAGAAATTCTACAACGTTTGCTAAATATGTTATCTTTTTTTGGCACGTCCATACAGAATTTGTTTTTGTCTTTTCCTTCCATGTATTGTGAACAAATACACATTGTGAGTGTTTTTATGTCACATGCATAGTGATGGAACTGCTCAGAGAGTGCTTGTCATAACACTTGTGCTGAATGGTTCTTAGTGGAACCAAACATTTGTCTTCTTTGGTATCATCGTAAAAACGAGCAATAAAATAAGTGTGTCTTAACGTAAAACTGGCAGTGTATGCACACAGCAAGCACCCCCATAGCTTTAATATGCTTCTTCTGAAGTTTTAGGTGAAGAATAATAGTCAATCTCTACTGTTTGTGTGGTTAGAATTCCAGGTAACACATTTACTAATAAAACTTAAATGTACTGTCGCTTGCAATTTAAGTGTCTGCCAAAGACAAAATGTGCAAAAGACATTCAAGACGAAACTGGCACGTCATTTTAACTTCCTTCTTCAACGTTCAGGCTTCTAGAAAAGCTAAACTATCAACAGCATCTGTGACATTGTGTAAATGACTCATTTGACCTGCATGACAGCAGGAGAGCTTATTTTGGCTCCCCTAAAAACAGTTTCCATCCTTATCTATGCAGCTTTGTACTATAATATAACAGCAATAACTATGCAACTGCCACAGGGTTCATCTGTGCACAGTGAACACTTTCTTTGCTCTGTAAGCTTCATGTTGTGCTGACTCACTGTCACTGTCTTAAAGTGCTGCACCCAACAGCGACATCTTGTATAGCCAAACTCATACAAGCGCATCAAAGCCAGATGCATTCAAAGCAGATGAAGGAAATAAAATGTGTTACGTGCTGTAAAACATGGGCGATGAGGAAATGGCATCTTCCTCATACTATAACATAACAAGCTCTGACCTTCCTCATGCGCACCACCTCTGTGTTTGCCCGTGGCGACTGCTCAGAAGACCGGAGGAGAAGAAATAAAGAAGCATGAAGTTATATTATCTCCTCCCATCCACAACAGACACTACAGCACAAACCATACCTTATGTTAAAACAAATCTGACATTGTGATGTCACAATACTGTCAGCATGCAGTATAAGCAGGTAAAGGTTTAAAATGTATTCTAACAAGAAAAATTGTATTGCAGCCTTTGCATTCACATCTAACAAAGTGTAGACACTTACTTTTAGCCACACATAAAGGGATAGTTTACCGAAAAATAATAATTGTGTTGTTGATTTTCTTTCTTTTGCAGAACACAAAATGCAGTGTTTATAAATTGCCCTTGAAATGTAATTTGGGTGCCCTTAAATATATTTTGGAGCATTCACATTCAAACCTCTTTAACAAGCCATCGTGTTTCTCTCTCATTTCTTTAATCTAAGCCATAATATAAAGTGTTTATGTAGTTTTAACTGTTTATTTACAGTATATGATGTAATAGGAACAAGGGTTCAGTAGGTGGAGAAAGAATGATTGAGAGTATGATACGATCCGTTTCAGTAAACATATATTATTTGAGACTATAAATGCCTGGTCTTTGTGGTTTAATATTAAATATGTTAAAAATGTGATTTCAGAAAAATCCTAGTCACAGTATATTAAACACGGCAGACGTCACACCAATGTTATTATGCCATTAATCATTTTTGGGTGGTTGCATATTTACTAGTTCGTCTAATTCTTTGAAGTTGCTACCAAGCAAAAAATTTAATTTCGAGCCCTGAAAGAAGATACTTGAAAAAGCTACACCCACACACTCGCACTGGTTATGTATTCATGCAATACGGTTAACAAGTTCTTTAAAATTTCCTCTTTTGTGATGTGCAAAAGAAAGTTACACAGGTTTAAGGAGGATGAGGGAATAATGACAGAGCTTTCATCTTTGGGTGAACTATCACTTTCAAATATAGGGCAATACGTCAGAGTATAAAGCCAAGTTTTTCTTTATTTCTAAACAAAGAAAAAAATATTTCCTTTTAAGCAAAATAACACATAAGATAAACAGTTTAAACTGACAGTTTGGACACTACTTTACACCAGTGGGACATTTCTGAAAATGCCACTTGGTTTGGTTTTTTTGTTAATTAATGCATAGAGAAATGTTAAAAAATCTTAATAAATTAAAAGTGCCAAATTCTTTTTTGAAAATCAAAAACATGGCCGTCAACATGGAGTAAGTCCACTGTTTTGCATGCTGTTGTCTGATTGGCTAAAATCCGGAGCACAAACCTGGCTCTTTCTCTCCCCATTGGTGGCCGTCACCACCGGGGCATCCCGATGGCGCCGTTCTCGCCTGGCTACCGTCTGCAGTGGCACAGAGACAGTACACACACTGCCATCTCAAGCACACATTTACATTGTGGCTATGATTAATTGAAAGTTAAAGGAGTGTTTTTTTAGACTACTGTTTTCAGTAAATCTAAGGTAGCCTGTGAATATTCATCATTATGATTTAGACTATCACAGACTAGTGCAATACTGTCAACAACACTGGCTTTGTCTAAAGTGTGTTTAAGTATATGAAAGTTTAAAATTATGGAAGCAGTTATTATAGGAACACAGGATATCCACAATGAATACATAATACTCAAAAACAAGCAATAGTAACCAAGGGGAGTCAGAAATTCGGATCTAGTATTTTTTTTCATGCGATAATAATTCATAATACAGAAAATATATTTTAAAGTTTAAAACGAAACAATGGTTGGACTTGTGTTTTGTTGTGATAAAGCTTGCATGTGTTGTACCTTTACTTCAGGTGTGCCCTCTCCTTTGGTGCTGTGTGTTTTGGAACTGTCAGTCACATGACCTACTGTCTTCATCTCACTCTTCCTCTCAGTCGAGCGTGGATGGCCTGCGGGTGTGGATGTCTCTTTACGATCTGTGCGGGTGACAGATGGCACCACCGGGGAAGGAGCCGCATCACCCGGGGAGATAGGAGACATGATGGGAGCGCTGACAGGACGGGTGTTTTTATTCGGGGTCGAAACCATGGCTGACAGAATGATGGATGAAACAGATAAGAAAAAAGGTATACAGCACTGCAAGTTGATGAGGTAGAAAGCAAGTCTATCTAAAGGATAGAGGAAAGTATACTGGTTGACTTATAAATGGATACATTTATTTATATCACTGTTACTTCAGTAAATCTGCAATGGTGTTTTATATACCACAAGCCTGAAATATATTTACGCCATGGTCAGGTTGCACCTGCGAGAAGTTACAGCCAGAAACCATAAAACCAATTGGAAGAATAACAAATCAGAGACAAATGAACGATCGACTGTAGTTAAACATGTTTGCTAAAAGAAATGATTTTACATTGTTAATATCGATGTGCCAGTCTTTACTTTTCTCTAGACTGACATTTCATGTCAATGAACTAAATTTGTGATAAGTGAATTTTTATACCAAAATAAATAAATAAACAGGGAATCGGGTCTAACTCTTTATGAGAGATATCCACTAATGCTGTCAGACATTGAGAAAAGAAAGTAGGAGATTAAACTCTCCAAATGTTTCTCAAACAAAAGGCTAAATGACAAATGACTTCTGCTAACGGTACAAATAACAACAGATGCTTGAAGACTCATAAAGAGCCTAAACCGCGCAGAGAAAAATACAGAAGAGACACTAGAAAGCAGATGAGATAGATGTCTAACGTTTGAAGTCAAACTTACCAATACTGTGTTCACACCAAACACGAAAATCGTGTAGAAAGTTTGTTTTATGTTTGTTTTAGTGATGCAAAAATATCACACAACAGTTAGTTTCTTAGACCAAGTTTCAAGTTAAAATATTTTCACCCTATTCACATCGGACGTATCACCTGCCATGAGTTTGCATCTACTAGCTTCTTTGCATTGACTTTGTATGTAATATACTGGCGTGAAATGCTCCTGTCTTTGTTTTTAATATGCACTTTATTCCTTTATAAATATATAGCAGTACAAATTCACATTGGAAGAAACATTAATAAATAATATATTAATAATAATATAATTATATAAATATATAATAAATGATAAATAGGCTTTAAAACAGATACAATTTTGAGTTGCGATTATTTAGTATAAAAACACTCGAAAAATAATCACATTTTAGTTAACATGGACTTTAAACACACCTCCATCTAAGCTGCGTGATGCTCTCTTACTGGCAGAGCGCTGGAAATGGGGGGCGGGTCTGTCAATCATCGAGCTGGCCTGACGGGTCTGAGCCTGGGTTCGACCGCTGTAACGAAACTTTGATCCCAGACCTAGGAACTTCCGTGGTGTGGTGGCTGCCTCTGTGGACACTAACCTGAGAAAGAAACACACACAGGATTTTTATAGGTGTTCACGTCCCATAATTTGATGTAATCATCATTAGCAACTTAGAAGAATAATTGTCTAAACATGTAGTCATATGAAAATTAGCCAATCACAGGGGTCAATTAAATTCATAGATGAGAAATACAAGATTTTGTACCTGAAGAATGTGTGATGCTCCACACACACTTTCCACAGTTTCTTGGCAGCCTTGTAGTTAGGTAGTTTAAAACCAATGGCGCTTTCATACTGCTCCAACTACAGTTAAAAATGTTTATTACAAAGATACAAAACAAACAAAAGCTTATCAAATACACTCCATATGTGTGGGTGATTTTCGTTTAACAAATTCCTTCCTACTGAGGATTTGTTCAGAATTATTAATAAATTCTAAAGCTGCACGTATTCAGGCTTATATAGAATTAATGGTAAATAAATGTTTTCTTAATTGCTCATTACTACTGTTTGTCAATTTCAAAAAATATACCACCACCATCCACATAAAATCAACTTTTCATATTCATTAATATATACATACATAAATATACATATGTCTTCAGAAGAAACAGATTCACAGATCTAAAATGCTTACATCAGATGGCCGTATCTTAATAAAGAAACTGCTGCGTTTGTAGGAGACTTTTAGAACTTTCGGCCATGGAAAACGATTAATCCTCAGTTTGTCTTTATACACCATCAAGCCACTGGAACAGACACCCAACATAATATCCACCCCATCCAGATCCTAAAAGGAGTATCAGAAAAAAGAAATACCTGTGAACTTCAATTTTCAGACTGTAGTCACTGAAATCCACAATCATTTGTAATCTCAACACTGCACCACAAGAGGGCATCCCTGCCTTCTGTTTTAAAATTGTGAATTCCATAATTTATTTAAATCCATGGCTTGATGCAAACAGATTGACCTGATTTCAGCTACTAAATCTGACAGTGACAGGACATGCAATGCTTTTTATCAGAACACATACAAGCACTCCTGTGAAGTAAAGGACACTTTAATTCAGAAGAATTACTGCTTTTAAGAATTAATAAATGTCAAATCACTGTTAAACAAGGACAGTTGGTATATTGTGTCTAGAAACTGTATTAAATACATAGAAACATATATTGAGGAGCAAAGATGATTAATGACATAAATGACAAGTTATGATGTCATCCTTTCCTTAAAAAAAAACATTGATCTCTGTATCACTTTTTTTGCAATTCTCCGTTTCATACTTAAATTTTCCTTTACATGACAAAGGGGGGCATTGCCATCACATAACTGTGCATTGTGTCAGGACACATACATAGTATGTTACACCATTTAGACAAAAGTTTACTAATAAAAAACTATTATATTATAGATGACACTAAACTTTTTTTAAATATTGCATACACGCAATTATCAATAACTTTACTGCAAGACTCCATCTACACCAGACATTCTTCATCCAGTGGCGATATTTAACCCCTTGGTAGACAGGGTATTGATATCATTTATGCATTAAGTTTTCAATTCTTTGCAACACTTTCCATCACACAGATTTATTGTACCTTGGCTTGGTGGAGGTCAACCCCATACATGGCGAGTTTTTTGGCATTCTCCAGGAACATCATATCAGCCTGAGCTGGGCTCATCGACCTTCAAAGAAGCATTATAAATAAGGAACTTCTCAATTCAATTTAAAGGAACCCATTATCAGCACACACTTCTGTACATTCAACACATTCAGCCCCAAATTTTGCTTGTTTGGGGGGATTCAACAAATTAATACATTCATGTAGGTGCATTGACACAGAATTTCAGTTTTTTATTGATTTCAAGTTTAAAGTCAAGGTAAATGTTCGGGCTGTGCGATTAAATAGTTTTGGTTTTCAACAATTATGAAAAGAAAATAATCAAGCTAAAACAATTATATGCTGCATTCAACTTTGTGTTTTAATATTTATTATATTCATATCTTTTTTTCTATTATTACATTTATTTGTTATTGAGTTGAATACTACTATTTATTTTTAAATTATCGATTTATCTTTATTTTCGATTTTATTTCTCATTTTTCAATGTGTAATTATATAACATAATTATGTTCTCAAAATTGTGTGATTATAATTGTTGTCATAATCAAGCAGCTCTATCAAATGTTTTAATGAATCACAAACGTTTCAATCAGAAATGACAATGAATACCTGTATGTGCGATGTAGCTCCATGACTTTCTCCTCAAGTTCTTTGGTCTGTCCTGGGATCAGCTGTAGGTCTTTGGCATAGTCAGTGCCGTGGACCTCCGGGTCGTACTCACCCAGCTCAGACTGTAGGGCGTAAGAGCCCAACAGGGCCAGAGTAACAAAAGAACAGGGCAAGCAGCTGCTCTTGATGTCCTTGCGCAGCTGCAGACACAGGTAATACCTGCACAGCACAAACATTTAAGAAATAAATAAAAACTCCAGGTCATTACATATGTCAATTAATATTTTTATAATCAATTAAAAACTTTTTTGATGCTTCATGCCATATACAGTCCAATTCATATAGGTGTTAATGGAAAGATATGTCTACACATTTATCAAATAATGAATTGTATTATTGCTAATGCATTTTGAACATAGATGAATGGAGTTGAAGCTTGAGCTTTTAATACACAACTCATCAAAATAGAGTTTGACATTTTAAAGTTATAATATAACAAAAAAGGATTATGACTTGCACCTATGCATCAAATTTGGTTGTTGCTACTAATGCTATGATTGCTTTTTTTAAGTTTTATAGTAAAATGATTATGAAATTTGTACTTTTTTACATTCTCTTACATGGAATTACCGTCAATGTTTCTTAACTTCCCAGCCCTAAACATTCAAACTGCTATAGCATGATTAGTGAATATTTTTTCTTCTTCGGTAAAGATGTGAAAACATCCTGTGTCAGTCCCCATCGTGCTTTGAAAGAAAGGGGTGATTGGTGACCTAAGCCGTTATGATAAGTTTCAATGTTATGCAAAGGTAAAGAGTAAAAGAGTAATATTTGCCTGGTGATGTCCTCTGATAGCTGAGCCGGATCAGGTGGGTAGAACTTCACATTAAACGTGAAATCATAGTCGGTGCCTGGACAAAATACAAACATGAGGATTTAGGACACACTGATGTAAAAACAATAATCAACATGACTTCTTTTATAAACTGGTGTTTACAGACATGTACATGCCACAAAATTACCACAACAATCAGCATTTACATTGATCCATGAAAAATAGAAAAACATTGTAGTGTATGCCAGACCAGTGAAGGGAAACTTGTCTACACATATACATATACAGTTTTAAACCATAAGTGCTCTTTATATATGTGTTTATAGTGCGGTTAATGTTAAAAAATGTTTTGTGTACTGAATCCACTTTTGGAGAAACTTTTATAAAAAATGTTAAGCAGAACAAGCACGGAATATCAAAGAATGCAATTTTTGCTTTGGGTACCAGCGTGACTGAACATGTAATACTCACACGTCTGCGTCATTGTTATCAGAAAGTTACATCTTGCCGTTTACACGAATGACAACAGCAACGTTTTTAGAAATATTCACTTCGAGACCCGTTCTCGAAAATATGACGAACTTGTCGAAATGCACAAAAAGTTTTCCATTTTAAGGAAAAAATTGCTTTGTGTTTTAGTGAAAGTTTTGCATGATTTAGGTATCATAAACATCGCTCTAACAGTAACTAGATATAATAAGCATAGCATTGCTCACCTTGTACTTGCCGTCTTATCTCCTTGGTAAAGTCCAGCCATGTCTAAAAAAAAAGAAACATCTTAAAACTGTTTTAAGTGTAGCAAAACGACAAACAATACAGAAAATTACTACTGTATATTACGTCAGGCTTAATTTAATATTTAAGAAGTGTTGATGATAAATGAGTAAGAATGGAAGTAAACACACACCTTTATAGACGGTGTCTCCCATATGGCCAGACCGTAATAGTCCTTTTCTAACAGATTTAGGTGGTCGCACACCTCCGCAAACAGGTCCTGGCCTTTGGCATGTTTCTGGAAATACAAACAAACCTTATGTACCACTAAAAACGATTAAGGATTTCATGTCTGCGTGGATATTTGTCAATTTTCTGGGCAAGTTTGCATATACTTCTAAATACAACGTTCCAGCGACATATAACGTATGTCCACAATTGATGTAGTAAAAATAAACTCTTTGTCAACTTCAAACTCTAACATTCAATTAATAGTAACGCTCAATTCAAGGTTATTTGCAATTTTTTTTTAAGATCAAATCTTGAGAAATGTTTTAAGAGTTTTTACATTTTTAATACTTTAAGCTAAAAACTAAATTTTTGAAAATGAAAAGAAAGTTGTTGAGTCAGTAATATAAATTACTCATAAAAATGTTTATGATCAGTGCATAACTTTGTCAGCTTTGCTAGCTACATACATCACATGGCCGTTGTGTCAAGTGACACTTTTATTACTCATTTAACTGCCTTGTTAGCTTTGCTAGATACATTCTAACTTCAGAATTAACAATAGATGTTCCTGTTGGACATCATAATGTAGACTTAGTTTTTATAATACATAAAAACACATGATATCATCACATTTAAGTTTTACTATTAGCGTAATTTTTGAGAATTGTAAGCTTAGTGGCTAAATGTCCTCATCAAAGTTAGCTATTGTACCGTAGTAACTGTAGTCAAAAATGTGAATTAGAAAAGGAAGTAAAAGCAATTTAGGATTGTTTCTCCAAGATGAGTCAACAATACACACTCTCAATACGAAAAAAATGCACTTACATCCAGCTCACACTCGAACAGAGTATCATCCAACAGCTTGACTTTACAGTGCATGATCCTGGGGCGGTGTGATGCTCTCTGCTTCTTCTCTTCCTCCTCAGCAGTATTCTCTTCCTCCCCTTTTGCTTCTTCTTCTTCTTCTTTTTCTCCTTCCACCTTTTCCTCCGTTTCTGTTACCCTCGCATCTTCTGCTTTGGGCTCTTCATCTGCTTGCTCCTTCTCTTTCGCTCGCTCTTTCTCTTTTTCTCTCTCCGCTGCTTTGGCCTTATTCTCATTCTTTTTCTCCTTCTTCTCTTTTTTCTCTTTCTCCTTTTTGTCTTTCTTCTCAGTCTTATCTTTCTTCTCTGTCTTTTCTTTCTTCTCTGTCTTTTCTTTCTTCTCTGACTTTTCCTTCTCTACCTTCTCCTTCTTCTCCTTCTTCTGCTTCTCTTTCTTTTCTTTCTGTTCTTTCTTCTCTTTCTCCTTCTCCCCTTTCTCCACCTTTTCTACCTTAACTGACTCCAGCTCTGCGTCTTCTTTTTGATCTGCTACGATTTGCTGGAGGAAAACAAAATTAAGACCATTTATTATGTAACCATACAAAAGACTTCTAATAATGAGTTTACAACTGACGCATATTGCATCATGGCATGGGCTTCAAACACACAAATAGTCATAGTCATTTGTACCATGCCATTCAAACGAACAGCAGCGCTGGATCTTAATTCGCTTCTTTGCATTGACCTAACATGTATGTCACTTACGCCGCACACGTCATTCGCATGATGTGTGACGCATTATGAGAAAGCTTAAAACTATAGTTCAAACCTGTTTTCAGAACTGGAGATGAATGTGATGTATGAAAGTTCACCCAAGACAAACATATATCTGACATTTGTGTTTCTCACCTGGTTTTCAGCGCTGCTGATGGAATGCTGATCTAGTGCAACATCCCCTTCTAAGCGCAACTCTGGCTCAGGGTCCGCAATGGGAGCTTTGGGTTCGTCTTGGCCCTCCTTCTCGGTCTCCACTCCCTCGCCCTCCGAGCACTGCGAGCGGCGCTTCAGGAAGGAGGAAAAGAGACGGGAGAGGCCGCGGCCAGCAGACGTGCGCTGCCGTGGCTTTAACTGCTGTTCTTCCTCCGAGGCCCCTGGGGGCACCGCAGTGCCCGATGGGCTGTCCTGAGCCGTGTCAGTTTGGCCTGAATCCTGAGCAGTGGGCTCCTCCTCTTCCTGATGCTGCTCGCACACCTGTTTCTTATGAACGCTCTCCGCCTCGTCTGTCGTCATGGCAGACCCTAAAGAAGAGAGGAAAGAAATTAAATCTTTTATTAAGGGTCTATTAGATCTCAAAAGTCAACTATAGTCTGATATGACAACCTAGATTCAGTAACCGTGTCGCTGTGGGTTGACTTCCTTAAATCAAGTCATTTTATTCTCATACCTAGAATAAGCTTTCTTGTAAAATAAGGTGTTACCTCGACAAGCAAATATTAAGCGGATGTTGTGTGTTAGGCACTATCAACACTGGTGTGAATAATGAGCTGTCTCAGCTTACAAATGATATGATTCAGAATCATGTACAAACATTAAACGCTTTTTTGCTTTTTATTGTGTCTGTGTGCATGCTCAAGACTGAAGCAATGCATTTAAGGGGAAGGTCTATGAATTTTCCGAAATGATTTAGTAAACCGAGTCAGGTTAGAGTCCATAAACAATCGTGCAGCCAATAAGCAGTAAGCGTGTGTTTTCATGATGTGGAGACGAACATAAGCCGAGAGCGACAGATAACGTTTGTGAGAGGCAGGGCTATTAAAAAGGAGCGAGACCCTTTTAGTGTAGAACATGTTTGTTTAGGTGATATCGAATGCAATCATTGACTACCTGTAATTGTAGACCTTGCCTTTAAGGGATCATTTAATTGTCTTAAATTTATATATTAAACACGAACCTGAGTTGAGTTCGGCTTAGGGATGTTATCAAAATAACCCATGTTCATCAATAAATAAATAAACACTAAGAATAAGCCACAGCAAAGACACAAGCAATGGAAACGTGAAAAGAAATATTGTTTAAAACGTTCTCAATTATTTGGAAAAGAGAACTGCATATTTTGTATAGTATCAAAGGAATGACATTGAACTTATCTAGGGTCCTATGATTTCTACAATGAGGAGAACTGAAAAACGTCATTTGCATTACAACTCAGAATGGCAAGGTTAAGTACTTTCCAGCGTACTGAACATAGCGCTAAACCGGTAATTCTTAAATTCTATGAATGTTTAAAAATGAGATTATTCGTTATCCAACTCTTGAGTTTGTGTATCGATGCAGGAATAGGAAAAGAGATCGGATAGTGATGTGGACACAAGTTAATACCAAATAAAAACTGAGCCAGAATCTACTGGAATGTAAAATGCAGGTGTACAAACACATGACTGTCTAAAGCGATTGCTACTCGTATTCTGAAATAAACACAAACAGGAAACACACTTTTTAAACTTCCCTATTTATCTTCTCAAAGCTCTCATCCGAAAAACCAAACTACCCCTCCTTACACCTGCACATCCCATTTTAACATCTGTGGTACTTACAAACCCTAGAACATGAATTTAGTTACAATCTGCTATCTGTGTTTTACTAAACCCTCGATAGTTGTTGAATGGATTTTTGAATCACCAATTGTTGTCATCTATGTTATTAAACTTTATCATTGTAACTTTCTACTGTAAGTTTTTTTACAGTTTTTACAGAACAGAACTGCCCTATTATAATCAGTCTTTTCAACATTGTAGTACAGCAAAACAGGATTATTCTCAAAATCTATCATGCAAGATGTCAAATACGTTTTTGAAACAAATTATTATATCATCGCATTTTTGGCAATATCTTTTTAAACATGGAACAAGAATGTGTGTAAATGTGTGTAACAACATAAAGTGGTTTTCTGTGTTTAATGAATTCTCTGAGCAGAGTATTCACTTAGTAAAATATTTTTGTATGCCAGTGAATTATACGCTTTATACTATTCATTATTACTAGAATGTGTTTCATGTCAATGGTTTAGCAAAATGATGAGAAGCACCCAAATAGTTAACATTACGTTCATATAATTTGTTATTATTAAATTCTGGAATATTCCTAACTGCTATTATCGAGCGTGGTACCCTAACCGTGAAGTAAAACGCTGTCCTTTTTTTTTTTTACTTTATACATTTTGCAATGAGCCTGTTTATAAAAAAAGTCACTTTTTAGGACCAAAGGTAAAGATGAATGGAAAGACTGGTTGGATGAGTGACATCATTTATTAAACAACAAAAAAGGTCTCTTTCAACCCATGATTGTCTACTTCGCCTTTTACATGAAAGTCATCCTCATCCCAATGCTACAATTCTATTTGTGTGCGTTTTAAGGCCTGTCTGCTCTATGTTACAACTGCTATTGTACTCCTCTATTGTTGTAGTATGAGCAGGAGGAAGGGTTGAGGAGGCGGAACAGAATCACAGAGAAAACAATGACTGAATAAAGCACTTTGAACAGAGGGATGGGGGGGGGGTGATGTCCTATCAGACTACAACACAAACACTATCACAGTAGACGTAAGCAGGTGTATGAATTATATTTATAATAATAATAAAAGCACTGGGAAAATAATGTTCCTGTAATGTAAACGTGCATCAATAACTACAGAAGATAACATTAAAACAGACAAAAAAATTTATCTAGAAATTAAAAATTAAGCGACAAAAGAGAAACTATAAAATAATCACTAATATTTATAAAAAGACATCATTCAAACTCTGTAGTATTGCTTTTGTAGACCCACTAAAACCAATGACACTAATCCACCCTCGAAAGTCCCCTCCCCCAACACACACGTACCCGCGCACACACACACACACACACACACACACACACACACACACACAGAGCTGCATTTGCCATCCATCAATGCATCCACTACACATTCCACATGCACATAAAACCCCTCATAAACACACAAACAAAGGTTTTGAATCAAAACACACTTTATCTCATCATTGCTTTTGCACACACAACTTCATCCAATTAAAGCTCTCTCAACTGTCCCTACGCTAACACCAAGCTGCCCACACACACATCATCCTTATAAAGCTCACATAAACACACACACACACGCACGCACGCACACAAACACGCAGTCACGCACACACTTCAGTGTATTTTGTATACTTCAGCATGTGCCGATCACGACAATATCACTGCACAAACTTTCAGCCGCTAACACACACGTCAGATGGTGCAGAGGTGACAGATGGTGTGTGTGTGTGTGTGTGTGTATGTGTGTGTGCGAGCGAGCGAGCGAGCGTGTGTTGTGGCCCCTCAGAGACCAAGAAAAGTGGACATGCAAGACCCTTTGAGATCCTCACTACAGACACACTTATTGACTAAAAGCAGTAAAACGTCATAAGAGACACTCTTCAAGGGTCCAGGTCAGGATCAGATTTCATTGAAACATCAAGATCTTTATTTTTTAATAGTGGAGACAGTCTGATGTATTGCTTCTTAGATTAGATTATTATAAACGTAATTACACTAACAATAATTAGGGATCCGTCGAATATTCGGCCATGGAAAAAGAAAGACTTTGGACACAGAAACAACAAAGCCGAAATAATATGTTGTAATATGGAAAATAGAAAGCACGGCCTGCAAACATCCGATGACTACGAGAGACAAGTCTTTATTTCTGATCTTCTTCTCCTTGATCATTTCTCGTGCAAACTGCTTTTTGCATCTTAAATGATCTTTATAAAACAGATGTACAGTCGCTGTGATATGCAGAGGGTTGGATTTCAGTGAAACGTGTGCTGACAAACTCCTGTGTCCACTAGAGGTTTTAAAGCCA
>CM065657.1:21578472-21585972 GCA_033220385.1 Triplophysa yarkandensis
TAGTAACTGTTTTCTTGTTGTTTATCTGGTATTTATTTTATTGTGAATGAAAAGTAAATAAGTAAATGTGATTTTAAATATTAAATATTTTAGTAACTGTTTTCTTGTTGTTTATCTGGTATTTATTTTATTTTGAATGAAAATTAAATAAATAAATGTGATTTAAAATCTTAAATATTTTAGTAACTATTTTCTTGTTGTTTATCTGGTATTTATTTTATTGTGAATGAAAAGTAAATAAATAAATGTGATTTAAATGTTAAATATTTTAGTAACTGTTTTCTTGTTGTTTATCTGGTATTTATTTTATTGTGAATGAAAAGTAAATAAATAAATGTGATTTAAAATCTTAAATATTTTAGTAACTGTTTTCTTGTTGTTTATCTGGTATTTATTTATTGTGAATGAAAAGTAAATAAGTAAATGTGATTTTAAATATTAAATATTTTAGTAACTGTTTTCTTGTTGTTTATCTGGTATTTATTTTATTTTGAATGAAAATTAAATAAATAAATGTGATTTAAAATCTTAAATATTTTAGTAACTGTTTTCTTGTTGTTTATCTGGTATTTATTTTATTGTGAATGAAAAGTAAATTAATAAATGTGATTTTAAATATTAAATATTTTAGTAACTATTCTTTCTTTCTTTCTTGTTGTTTATCTGGTATTTATTTTATTTTGAATGAAAATTAAATAAATAAATGTGATTTTAAATCTTAAATATTTTAGTAACTGTTTTCTTGTTGTTTATCTGGTATTTATTTTATTTTGAATGAAAAGTAAATAAATAAATGTGATTTAAAATCTTAAATATTTTAGTAACTATTTTCTTGTTGTTTATCTGGTATTTATTTTATTGTGAATGAAAAGTAAATAAATAAATGTGATTTAAAATCTTAAATATTTTAGTAACTATTTTCTTGTTATTTATCTGGTATTTATTTTATTGTGAATGAAAATTAAATAAGTAAATGTGATTTCAAATCTTAAATATTTTAGTAACTGTTTTCTTGTTGTTTAATTGGTATTTATTTTATTGTGAATGAAAAGTAAATTAATAAATGTGATTTTAAATATTAAATATTTTAGTAACTATTCTTTCTTTCTTTCTTGTTGTTTATCTGGTATTTATTTTATTTTGAATGAAAATTAAATAAATAAATGTGATTTTAAATCTTAAATATTTTAGTAACTGTTTTCTTGTTGTTTATCTGGTATTTATTTTATTGTGAATGAAAAGTAAATAAATAAATGTGATTTAAAATCTTAAATATTTTAGTAACTGTTTTCTTGTTGTTTATCTGGTATTTATTTTATTGTGGATGAAAAGTAAATAAATAAATGTGATTTAAAATCTCAAATATTTTAGTAACTGTTTTCTTGTTGTTTATCTGGTATTTATTTTATTTTGAATGAAAAGTAAATAAATAAATGTGATTTAAAATCTTAAATATTTTAGTAACTATTTTCTTGTTGTTTATCTGGTATTTATTTTATTGTGAATGAAAAGTAAATAAATAAATGTGATTTAAAATCTTGAATATTTTAGTAACTATTTTCTTGTTGTTTATCTGGTATTTATTTTATTGTGAATGAAAAGTAAATAAGTAAATGTGATTTCAAATCTTAAATATTTTAGTAACTGTTTTCTTGTTGTTTAATTGGTATTTATTTTATTGTGAATGAAAAGTAAATAAATAAATGTGATTTAAAATCTTAAATATTTTAGTAACTATTCTTTCTTTCTTTCTTTCTTTCTTGTTGTTTATCTGGTATTTATTTTATTGTGAATGAAAAGTAAATAAATAAATGTGATTTAAAATCTTAAATATTTTAGTAACTATTCTTTATTTCTTTCTTTCTTTCTTTCTTTCTTTCTTTCTTGTTGTTTATCTGGTATTTATTTTATTGTGAATGAAAAGTAAATAAATAAATGTGATTTAAAATATTAAATATTTTAGTAACTGTTTTCTTGTTGTTTATCTGGTATTTATTTTATTGTGAATGAAAAGTAAATAAATAAATGTGATTTTAAATCTTAAATATTTTAGTAACTGTTTTCTTGTTGTTTATCTGGTAATTATTTTATTTTGAAGGAAAATTAAATAAATAAATGTGATTTAAAATCATAAATATTTTAGTAACTGTTTTCTTGTTGTTTATCTGGTATTTATTTTATTTTGAATGAAAGGTAAATAAATAAATGTGATTTAAAATGTTAAATATTTTAGTAACTGTTTTCTTGTTGTTTATCTGGTATTTATTTTATTGTAAATGAAAAGTAAATAAATAAATGTGATTTAAAATCTTAAATATTTTAGTAACTGTTTTCTTGTTGTTTATCTGGTATTTATTTTATTGTGAATGAAAAGTAAATAAATAAATGTGATTTAAAATCTTAAATATTTTAGTAACTGTTTTCTTGATGTTTATCTGGTATTTATTTTATTGTGAATGAAAAGAAAGTAAATAAATGTGATTTAAAATCTTAAATATTTTAGTAACTATTCTTTCTTTCTTTCTTGATGTTTATCTTGTATTTATTTTATTGTGAATGAAAAGTAAATAAATAAATGTGATTTAAAATCTTAAATATTTTAGTAACCGTTTTCTTGTTGTTTATCTGGTATTTATTTTATTGTGAATGAAAAGTAAATAAATAAATGTGATTTAAAATCATAAATATTTTAGTAACTGTTTTCTTGTTGTTTATCTGGTATTTATTTTATTGTGAATGAAAAGTAAATAAATAAATGTGATTTAAAATATTAAATATTTTAGTAACTGTTTTCTTGTTGTTTATCTGGTATTTATTTTATTGTGAATGAGAAGTAAATAAATAAATGTGATTTAAAATCTTAAATATTTTAGTGACTATTCTTTCTTTCTTTCTTTCTTGTTGTTTATCTGGTATTTATTTTATTGTGAATGAAAAGTAAATAAATAAATGTGATTTAAAATCTTAAATATTTTAGTAACTATTTTCTTGTTGTTTATCTGGTATTTATTTTATTGTGAATGAAAAGTAAATAAATAAATGTGATTTAAAATATTAAATATTTTAGTAACTGTTTTCTTGTTGTTTATCTGGTATTTGTTTTATTGTGAATGAAAAGTAAATAAAAAAATGTGATTTAAAATATTAAATATTTTAGTAACTGTTTTCTTGTTGTTTATCTGGTATTTATTTTATTGTGAATGAAAAGTAAATAAATAAATGTGATTTTAAATCTTAAATATTTTAGTAACTGTTTTCTTGTTGTTTATCTGGTAATTATTTTATTGTGAATGAAAAGTAAATAAATAAATGTGATTTAAAATCATAAATATTTTAGTAACTGTTTTCTTGTTGTTTATCTGGTATTTATTTTATTGTGAATGAAAAGTAAATAAATAAATGTGATTTTAAATATTAAACATTTTAGTAACTATTTTCTTGTTGTTTATCTGGTATTTATTTTATTGTAAATGAAAAGTAAATAAATAAATGTGATTTAAAATCTTAAATATTTTAGTAACTTTTTTCTTGTTGTTTATCTGGTATTTATTTTATTGTGAATGAAAAGTAAATAAATAAATGTGATTTAAAATATTAAATATTTTAGTAACTGTTTTCTTGTTGTTTATCTGGTATTTATTTTATTGTGAATGAAAAGTAAATAAATAAATGTGATTTCAAATCTTAAATATTTTAGTAACTGTTTTCTTGTTGTTTATCTGGTATTTATTTTATTGTAAATGAAAAGTAAATAAATAAATGTGATTTAAAATCTCAAATATTTTAGTAACTATTTTCTTGTTGTTTATCTGGTATTTATTTTATTGTGAATGAAAAGTAAATAAATAAATGTGATTTTAAATATTAAACATTTTAGTAACTATTTTCTTGTTATTTATCTGGTATTTATTTTATTTTGAATGAAAAGTAAATAAATAAATGTAGTTTTATATTTTAGATTTTTAATTGTAATTTAATTTCTTAAATCATGCGTAGTGAACCAAAGTGTCTCGTGGTAAATCACAGCATTTTCAGCCACACTATAAACATGACCTGAGGGTTGGCTGGCTTAACATAAACCACCATCCATCACGACTACTAAATAATGAATGACAGCGCTAATGTCATTGCATTGACTGAAAGTGAAATGTACACTGGCATTCGTGTACTTGTAACTTCATTTGGGGTTTTTTGTCCTGGTGTGAACAAATGTCAAAATATACACATAAAAAAAACTCATAATAATGGATATGAATGACAAATATGAAAATTTATGATGGATCAAATGAAAAAAATGATATAACTCTTATTTGAATAATTTTCTACAATTTGTATTATGTCATTATTGTGTTAATTGCCTTAGTTAGCTGTATTTATATTTATTATTGTTTCACCGAAACATAACCAGTCCAGTTTAATTCATCAATGCAATGTAAAATAACATGATTTTGGAAAAAAAACCTTCATAGGAATCATTGGTCGCTCCTCAAATAATGTAAAGTAAAAATGCCATGCCACACGTCTGGTAAAACAAGACAGCACCAACCAGACAGTCAAAGTCCCCAGAGAGAGACGCGACAGAGGGAAGACGCTCTCACACACATCAACCTACCCACCCATTCTCCAGAACCTTCTAGATTTCCACCCCACCCCCAGATTGTTTTCTTTAACATCTGTGGTAGTGGGCACCAGCTGGGCAAAACTCCTAATTACTGCCCTGTCAAGCACCGCATCATTAGTCAAATACTTTTAACCTGACGGGCGTTTGGAGACATCCTAGCAGAGAATGAATAATGTCATGTCAGGGGTGGTCAAGCCATTATGTGACAAAAGCTTTGAGGATCACTCGAGCAGCCTTTAATAACCGTCCCCTTGTGTCCATAAACCTAGGGAGCCTAACTAGACAGCATCTTAGGCATCATGTATATTGAGTCAGCTCCATAGATTCTTCTGATGTTCTGAATATATGTCATACTATACTTTATTTCTATCTTAATAATATCAACCCAAGCATTATTTACATGACTTTAAGTAGAACATTGAATACATTTCCCCAGATTTCACATTTGAATGAGAATGATTAGTTAATATTTGAATAACTTAATCAACTTAAAAGAATTTAATGATAAGAATGGGGAAACAATGATAAATGCAAAAAATAAAAGACATATATATTACAAATGTTAAAAAAATGTATTTCCACTATAATAACAATTAAGGTGTGATGATTTATTGTTATATAGGAAAAACTAAAAATATATTGTGTGACTGTATATTTTTGTATATTTTTTTTGTGTAAACCACTTAAAAAGGGAAAAAGACTGATGTAAAACATCCCATAAACATGCTCTATTCCTTGTTTTCCCCATATTCCTATTGTGATGTATTTTTTCATCCAACTGGCTGTTGTTTGTGTGTTGATAATCCTGAGCTGAAAGCCAGAGACCACCTGTTCCTCCATATCCCATCCAACTCATTGCTGCTCTCTGCTGATAGTCAATAAAACAACACAAGGGCCCATTTCTACATGTCATTACCCTGATGTCTTATTCACAAGATGAAGTTTACAAAATGGACAGCACATTTGTTGCAACAATTACATTAAAATTAAGATCGAATAGCACGGAAATCTGAAAAATGAAATGGGATTTTTTTAGTATGCTAAAGTTTGTAATATTTATAACGCGTATATGTCAAAAAGGTATATACAATAGATGAAATTGTCGGTCAATAAATTGAATAAACAATATAAGGGTTTGGAAGAACATAAGAAGGCCAGGATTTCTATTTTTAGATGAATTATTCACTAACTCGAATAAGGCTAAATAAAATGCCGTTGTATAAATTCTCTTTTTAAACATTGATCTAAATACGTTCCAAAAACACAAACCTATTCAGAAGCTGTATAATGTATAATACAGTAAAACAATCTCGTGCGCTTGTTGGTTAGTTCTTTTAGTTATTTCGTTATCATATATGTCATGACGAATACATCATGCTTTTATGGTGATGCGAAGAGACAACCTGTGTCTCCTCTTCACCTTGAGGTCTCTGTGTTTCAACATCATCTTTGACAGCAAAGTTAAATCTCATCTGATTAACGGCAGCAGTCTGGGTCAGTTTAGTCTAATGATTAATAATGTCGTTCTGATGGCAAGTGTCCCACATCTCTCCCCAGACCAAACATAAAGCAACAGTGTGGAAGATTATAGTAAATCCTTTAACAGGTCAAGGTCGTCTATTGTACCTTGTGTCTTAATATGACTTTCATCACAATTCTGGTGTGCATGCAAACACATCCAGTGACATAAACCTATTACTTTTCTTCAAAACTATCCACAGGTGCTTCGGTTGCCTTTCGGTCCTTTTTAAGAAATGTTTCACGTTTTACAATTTGAGAAGATGTTCTGAGCAGCAGGAAAAGATGCTGATGGTGGTGTTTGAAAAAGCATTCAGGACTTTTTTGAAGACATGGTTTCCATAAGATAAGGATGTAAAACAGACGCTGATGCCGTAAAGAAGACGCCTAATGTAAACATAACCTTTAGTATTGTTAAAATAGTAGTTTTTTTTAAAACTCTGAAGAAAATGTAATTAATGTGACATACTCACCACAAATCACACCAGGCCATTAGCAAAGACATCAGCAGGCCATGAAAGATGTTCCAGACATAGATGAGAGAGAAGAAAGAAAGAAGTCAAGAAAGATCAGACTTTACAATAAATGTATATCACTTGTATAGAGTAAACGGCTTTAAAATATCAAAAGGGCACTTTTAACTTTTTTGTGGTTGTTGCTTTTAGCATGAAGGATGTGTTCAAAATTCATTCTTAAGTTCACTAAGCAACCTTTTACCATCAGTCTGACATGTTCGATAACCTCTTTTGATGTTAAACAATCTGCCATACTTGTCACGTTAATCCGAAACTGATAAGATGCAAAACCTCACATCCGCAACGTTGTTTAATTCTCTGGTTGGCACTCTATCTGCTTTCATATCTTTATTATATATTTTTGCCTGTAAATTGTGTTATAGAATATATATTCTCATCTTTATTTAAATTTTAGAGAGAAACAACATTTTTAAACTCCATTTGTATGCACTCTTCTCTTGGCAGTTTTGACAATAATTGATTTCCGGTAACCCAGAATATTTTGCAGGAATTACAAAATGAATCAGAACGTTTTCCTTTTTGAAAGCACAAATGTTAATTATAATTTGTACTGTAGATTAATAATAAAAGTGATTAACAAAGAAAGTAAAAAAACTGAAGAAGAAGCATCACACACAGTTTCTGTTAATTTTATGTGAATCTTGAGTACCTGTAGTGAAGAATAATGTTGTTCTTATCTCTGAAAAGTCTTTGGTTTACTCACATTTACAGAAGACAGAAGACAGCTTTACGGTAATTTAACTTTATGACTGTCATAGATTGAATAATTTAAAGAATCTTTATGAAACCTTTGGATGTACGGCGGGAGTGTATTGAGCACAGAGA
>CM065657.1:21590972-21638472 GCA_033220385.1 Triplophysa yarkandensis
GGAGCTGGATGTTCAGTTTCCCCTTGCGTTCTATGAAGGTCCATGCAAGACATCCCATAATACCAACCTCCGGAATACAACCCCAAACCAGGGCAACACTGATCCCGGATCAGACCTCAACCACCATTTTAGTACAAAAAATCACATTTATAACCAAACCCAATCACAGACGTTTAATTATATATGTATAACTATACATTAATTCTGTATATACATTCAAACAAGCATCTATAAAGGAACATACTCCTCATTTCTATCAATGCAATAATAATATATAATAATATATGTGTCCTATATTTGATAAATGTTAGCAGAATGGAGTGTTATAAGTGTAAATGAGAGAAATAATGATAAATAATAATCACCCTCGATGTGTCGTCACTGTGTAGCGATGCTGCGCTCGCGCGCTGCTTGTAACCATGGCAACATCATCCGTCAATCACACTGACCTCGGTCTCCGCGCCATCACTGGACCAGAGTGACGTCACCCGTGAGAACTCGACGAACAGATCGACGTTGCGTGCCTCTCCGTGTTGAGGAGCGTGACGTCACAGTGAGTCAACTGTGCAGAAGTGGCTGGTATAGATCTGTTGTGTTAACAAGAGTGTGTTTTAATCATAAAGGAGCTCAAAATGTGTCATTTCATCATAACGCACGGTTAAAAGTGTTATTAAACAAAAATGTGTCAGGTCTGAGGATCCTGTCCTATATGGCGAGTCCATTACATTTACATTTACATTTAGTCATTTAGCAGACGCTTTTATCCAAAGCGACTTACATTTACATTTAGTCATTTAGCAGACGCTTTTATCCAAAGCGACTTACATTTACATTTACATTTAGTCATTTAGCAGACGCTTTTATCCAAAGCGACTTACATTTACATTTACATTTAGTCATTTAGCAGACGCTTTTATCCAAAGCGACTTACATTTACATTTAGTCATTTAGCAGACGCTTTTATCCAAAGCGACTTACATTTACATTTACATTTAGTCATTTAGCAGACGCTTTTATCCAAAGCGACTTACATTTACATTTACATTTAGTCATTTAGCAGACGCTTTTATCCAAAGCGACTTACATTTACATTTACATTTAGTCATTTAGCAGACGCTTTTATCCAAAGCGACTTACATTTACATTTAGTCATTTAGCAGACGCTTTTATCCAAAGCGACTTACATTTACATTTACATTTAGTCATTTAGCAGACGCTTTTATCCAAAGCGACTTACATTTACATTTACATTTAGTCATTTAGCCGACGCTTTTATCCAAAGCGACTTACATTTACATTTACATTTAGTCATTTAGCAGACGCTTTTATCCAAAGCGACTTACATTTACATTTACATTTAGTCATTTAGCAGACGCTTTTATCCAAAGCGACTTACATTTACATTTAGTCATTTAGCAGACGCTTTTATCCAAAGCGACTTACATTTACATTTACATTTAGTCATTTAGCAGACGCTTTTATCCAAAGCGACTTACATTTACATTTACATTTAGTCATTTAGCAGACGCTTTTATCCAAAGCGACTTACATTCACATTTACATTTAGTCATTTAGCCGACGCTTTTATCCAAAGCGACTTACATTTACATTTACATTTAGTCATTTAGCAGACGCTTTTATCCAAAGCGACTTACATTTACATTTACATTTAGTCATTTAGCAGACGCTTTTATCCAAAGCGACTTACATTCACATTTACATTTAGTCATTTAGCCGACGCTTTTATCCAAAGCGACTTACATTTACATTTACATTTAGTCATTTAGCAGACGCTTTTATCCAAAGCGACTTACATTTACATTTACATTTAGTCATTTAGCAGACGCTTTTATCCAAAGCGACTTACATTTACATTTACATTTAGTCATTTAGCAGACGCTTTTATCCAAAGCGACTTACATTTACATTTAGTCATTTAGCAGACGCTTTTATCCAAAGCGACTTACATTTACATTTACATTTAGTCATTTAGCAGACGCTTTTATCCAAAGCGACTTACATTTACATTTACATTTAGTCATTTAGCAGACGCTTTTATCCAAAGCGACTTACATTTACATTTACATTTAGTCATTTAGCAGACGCTTTTATCCAAAGCGACTTACATTTACATTTACATTTAGTCCTTTAGCCGACGCTTTTATCCAAAGCGACTTACATTTACATTTACATTTAGTCATTTAGCAGACGCTTTTATCCAAAGCGACTTACATTTACATTTACATTTAGTCCTTTAGCCGACGCTTTTATCCAAAGCGACTTACATTTACATTTACATTTAGTCATTTAGCAGACGCTTTTATCCAAAGCGACTTACATTTACATTTACATTTAGTCATTTAGCAGACGCTTTTATCCAAAGCGACTTACATTTACATTTACAGTTAGTCATTTAGCAGACGCTTTTATCCAAAGCGACTTACATTTACATTTACATTTAGTCCTTTAGCCGACGCTTTTATCCAAAGCGACTTACATTTACATTTACATTTAGTCATTTAGCAGACGCTTTTATCCAAAGCGACTTACATTTACATTTACATTTAGTCATTTAGCCGACGCTTTTATCCAAAGCGACTTACATTTACATTTACATTTAGTCCTTTAGCCGACGCTTTTATCCAAAGCGACTTACATTTACATTTACATTTAGTCATTTAGCAGACGCTTTTATCCAAAGCGACTTACATTTACATTAACATTTAGTCATTTAGCAGACGCTTTTATCCAAAGCGACTTACATTTACATTAACATTTAGTCATTTAGCCGACGCTTTTATCCAAAGCGACTTACATTTACATTAACATTTAGTCATTTAGCAGACGCTTTTATCCAAAGCGACTTACATTTACATTTACATTTAGTCATTTAGCCAACGCTTTTATCCAAAGCGACTTACATTTACATTTACATTTAGTCCTTTAGCCGACGCTTTTATCCAAAGCGACTTACATTTACATTTACATTTAGTCATTTAGCAGACGCTTTTATCCAAAGCGACTTACATTCACATTTACATTTAGTCATTTAGCCGACGCTTTTATCCAAAGCGACTTACATTTACATTAACATTTAGTCATTTAGCAGACGCTTTTATCCAAAGCGACTTACATTTACATTAACATTTAGTCATTTAGCAGACGCTTTTATCCAAAGCGACTTACATTTACATTTACATTTAGTCATTTAGCCAACGCTTTTATCCAAAGCGACTTACATTTACATTTACATTTAGTCCTTTAGCCGACGCTTTTATCCAAAGCGACTTACATTTACATTTACATTTAGTCATTTAGCAGACGCTTTTATCCAAAGCGACTTACATTTACATTTACATTTAGTCATTTAGCAGACGCTTTTATCCAAAGCGACTTACATTTACATTTACATTTAGTCATTTAGCAGACGCTTTTATCCAAAGCGACTTACATTTACATTTACATTTAGTCATTTAGCAGACGCTTTTATCCAAAGCGACTTACATTTACATTTACATTTAGTCATTTAGCAGACGCTTTTATCCAAAGCGACTTACATTTACATTTACATTTAGTCATTTAGCCGACGCTTTTATCCAAAGCGACTTACATTTACATTTACATTTAGTCCTTTAGCCGACGCTTTTATCCAAAGCGACTTACATTTACATTTACATTTAGTCATTTAGCAGACGCTTTTATCCACAGCGACTTACATTTACATTAACATTTAGTCATTTAGCCGACGCTTTTATCCAAAGCGACTTACATTTACATTAACATTTAGTCATTTAGCAGACGCTTTTATCCAAAGCGACTTACATTTACATTTACATTTAGTCATTTAGCAGACGCTTTTATCCAAAGCGACTTACATTTACATTAACATTTAGTCATTTAGCCGACGCTTTTATCCAAAGCGACTTACATTTACATTAACATTTAGTCATTTAGCAGACGCTTTTATCCAAAGCGACTTACATTTACATTAACATTTAGTCATTTAGCAGACGCTTTTATCCAAAGCGACTTACATTTACATTTACATTTAGTCATTTAGCCAACGCTTTTATCCAAAGCGACTTACATTTACATTTACATTTAGTCCTTTAGCAGACGCTTTTATCCAAAGCGACTTACATTTACATTTACATTTAGTCATTTAGCAGACGCTTTTATCCAAATCGACTTACATTTACATTTAGTCATTTAGCCGACGCTTTTATCCAAAGCGACTTACATTTACATTTACATTTAGTCCTTTAGCAGACGCTTTTATCCAAAGCGACTTACATTTACATTTACATTTAGTCATTTAGCAGACGCTTTTATCCAAAGCGACTTACATTTACATTTACATTTAGTCATTTAGCCGACGCTTTTATCCAAAGCGACTTACATTTACATTTACATTTAGTCCTTTAGCAGACGCTTTTATCCAAAGCGACTTACATTTACATTTACATTTACATTTAGTCCTTTAGCAGACGCTTTTATCCAAAGCGACTTACAATAGTCGAGGAGACAATGAAGCGGTAAATAGCCGATACAACAATAGGTCAACAAGTGCTACAACAATGTTACCGAGTTACACAGAGAGCGAAGTTACAAAATATATATATACATTTTTTTTTTTGATAGAGTGAGTAGTTAGAAAAGAAGTGAGTTAGTGAGTTAGGTGTAGCCGGAAAAGATGAGTTTTTAGGAGTTTTTAAAGTCTGACAAGCGTGAGGCCAGAGGCCGATCGTTCCACCATCGATATCATGACCCGAAATATACAACACTACATTCTCAAAAGTGTTCTCTCACCCGTCCAAATAATCCAATCGGAGACATTTTGGACGCTTCCACACTCTTAACTTTATAGGAACAATTTGGATCGGAACACAAAGTCCACAATCGCATGGATGAGAGTCTGGTGTGGATGAACTTTGAGGTCATGACCTCGACCCGATAGAACATCTTTGAGATGAATAAGAGAGGAGACTGAGAGCCAGAGATTCTCTTTCAACAACATGTCGCCGCCACTGTCAGATCCTGCAGATTCATGCTCTACAACATCACGAAGATCAGACCGTTTCAGAACATGCCACACAAAACCTGGTTCAGGGTCTGGTCCGGGCCAGGCTGGACTACTGCGATGTTCTACTCGCTGGACTCCCGATGTGCACAACTAAACCTCTGCAGATGATTCAGAATGCAGCGGCAAGAGTGGTGTTCAAGGAACAAAAAAGGACACATGTAACACCTCTCTTCATAAAACTGCATTGGCTTCCTGTAGCAGCTCGCATTGAATTTAAATGTCTTCTCATTGCCTACAAGACCACCACCGGTTCAGCACCCACTTACCTTAACTCACTAATGCAAAGATATAGGCCCTCAAGATCTCTGCGCTCCGCAAATGAACTGAGACTTGTGGTACCAGCTCAAAAGGGTAAGAAATCTCTCTCTCGAACGTTCTCTGCTTCAGTTCCTCGATGGTGGAACGATCTGCCTCTGGCTTCACGCTTGTCAGACTCGGTCTCTATCTTCAAAAAACACCTAAAAACTCAAATTTTCCATCTACACCTAACCCACTAGGAGAACCTTTCAAAACCTACTCATTCTATATGTAAAAAAAGTACCGTAACATTTTTCCTCCCCTACAGGTTTTATCTTGCTTTGTGTAACTTGGTAACATTGTTGTAGCACTTGTTCACCTATTGTTGTATCGGCTATTTACCGCTTCATTGTCTCCTCGACTAATGTAAGTCGCTTTGGATAAAAGCGTCTGCTAAATGACTAAATGTAAATGTAATCTTAATCGTGGACCGACATCATATAGAACCCTATGGATTAGGAATAGTATGTCACTTAATTTCATACGCGAGTCAATGCATGTGAGCCAATGCTTTCGGCAAATAAGTGTAAATGCAGACCTAAAAGTCGTGCAAAACAATCAACATGTTATTAATATTGATAAGGCCGTTTATATAAATTCAGTAACAAGGACCAGACGCAACAATAATGTTCATGGATTTATTGAACAAGAAGTTAGAAAGGAAGGAAGTAAATGCTGAAGGCCTTGAGCTTTAGTTAAGGAAGACCTCCGATATCTTCTTAACTTTCATTTATTACAATAATAAAGGGTATAGCATCATAGAAAACACATGTATGAGAACATCAACAATCATGTCATCGTGATACTACGAAGCGGTTGAGTCATTTCCACTTTGCATATTTCCAAAATTTTGAAAAATGAAAAACATGAAAGATAATATATCCTCCAAAATCATACATTATCCCACCTCAGGCATAAAATTTAATTTAGCACAAATTTTGCGTTATAACCATGTAACAATAAATAGTGACAGGGTGGTAAATTTTATCCCAAAAATTTTGTAGATTTCCCATCTTGTCAAGTTCTTCGGCTAGCACTTTAATCTGAAATATGATTTTCTTTGAATTAGTATTGTAAAAAAAACTATAAAACAAGGGCGATCGTTTAAGTTTGACAGACCCAGCCTTGCATAAAGAAACAAGCAACGTAACGAGAGTCGAAACCTGCCAGCTTTTTCTTGAAGCTTACATGGTGTCGTTTCTGCCTTATAATGTCACTTAAAGCAATGGTTGCTTTTTTTACCGGGTTGTAAGTCAAACTATGAATGCAAATAAATCATCAAATATTTTATTTAAATTTCAACAGGGTGATTTACATAATCCTCAAAATTAAAATGGGGTAAACATTGCTTATTTTGTGGATATGTTAGATGCAAATGTGATGTTTGTTACCATGGACATGTGAAATGTACCAATTAAAAGTTTTTTTAAAAATAATATTTTTACTTTAAGAATAGTGTTTTACTATACGTCTTTTTAACAAGGACACTCGTATGAACCATTTTAAGCCTTGGAAACCCCCAAACTCTCTCTCAAATAGATGAAGGTGCCAAAGGGGAACCATCTTTGTCTAAATGGTTACATAAAGAAACATTTAACATCTGAAAGACCTTTCTGTGTGGCAAAAAAGTTCTTCAGATTATAAAATTGAATGAAGATATTGGTTCTTCAAAGAACCTTTAACTAAACAGTTCTTTGTGGAACCAACAAGATTATTACATGGCATCACTCTAGGAACCTTTTAATATACTTCATTTTTAGGAGTGTATTTTGAGAGTACAAACATCCTTCCACTTGTCATAGTATATAGTATAATATGGTTTAAAATCCAATGGTCCACACAATATATATAAAAATATACTTTCTTTATTGGAAGAACAAATAAAAGTGCATCAGAAAAGAACTCACTGGTATCATTGCCAGGGGATAACAATGAACACCGAGTAGTACAGTACAAATACAAAACTACATTTACGAGTTAAACAACAGTTACATAAATTAGTACAAACTGTACACGGTCTTACAGTATTTACACAAGGTGTATTCGTCGTTGTTGAATTCCTTTCCGTTCGTTTTTTATTATTAAATAAACAGTAAACAATATAACTGACAGTATCTCATTATCTGAGCCTCGTTCATAGTGGATTCTTTTTTCCCCAAAAAACTTCGGGACTCATTTTACGATTAAAAGATCCAAATAGATAAACATTAAGTGACCTCTGAAATCAGAGCAAGTTATTAAGGTCGGTTATGAAATAAGGATCCAATTTACCAATGATGCGTATACAAACATACATATAAAATGTATGACTGCATTACTGTCGTTTGAATCTGTTCCTGTGTAGGTTTTGATATGACCTCATATATATGTCCAAAACGTTCTCAAACGTTTTCAGTGCTTTAGGCCTGCCATCGTATGTGCATGACCAGTCGAACAGCCAAATGACTTCAGAGCATCACAAAGAAAAGGAGAAAGGGATTGTAAATGCCTTCGTATCAAACATTCTAGTTTGTCGTGCTCACAGCGAGTGAGAATTTTAGGGTCCAGTAAGAACAGGGAGCTGCCTCATGTGGTAGTTTGTCAGTTGCTATGTTCGGAATGGAAAACCAGCATATTACTACCGAATACAGTGTGGAAATATTGTCTACTATTTAAACAAACCAATGTGTAGTGAAGCTACGGTTAACACTTCGGACAGTAGTACATTGTCGTCACATGACCTCATCATGATGCGTGTCTATTAAAGCAAGGTTCGTATGGGATGTGTATTGTCTTTGCTGTCGATATACGTTGTACTGCAGAAAAAGTAATAGTATGTCAGCGTGCTATTCCCAACATAGCCAGTATGTGTGTGCATGTGTGTTTGTGAGCGTCTACACACTAGTTGTGTTACACTAAAGCCTCACATGTCATTATCGTAGTCCCCAATCATTCTCCGAGAGTTTGAGGCGAGGAAGATATCGTTCTCACGGGGACAGTCATGATGGCACGTGCAGGTCTTAATAAACATCATCTTTTTTCGAAAGGTGTCGCCCTCAGGACAGCGGAACTCCACGTCGGTTGTTATGGTGGTCTGGGGCGTGCAGCAGCGACCATCTGTACACACCCCGCAGAACTTCGGCTTATACGCTCGAACGCTCTGACACCCAGACAGGTCGAAGCGCATGGCTCGCTGGCTCTTGGGGGTCCGAACGCACTTCTTGCCTCTCTGTGAGAAGAATAAGGTGAGATTTGCAATATCTGAAAAGATGAGGTTTACTGCAAAATAAACAGCGATTCAAAGCTTGTGGTCCGAAATGCGTTTTACGAATTTCTCAGGGGTCAGGGCAGTGGTTATCAAAGTAGGGGGTCACAGACCATCAGAAGAAGAAGAAAAGAAGAAAAAAAAGCCAAAAGACAGAATTAAAGATAAATAAGTTTGTAAAAGGCAAGGGAAAATTTGGGGGGCTTTGTCGGGGGGGACAAGATACTTTTGAAGGTTTAAACCAAAAGAGTTTGAGAACCACTGGGGATGGGTCTAGCATGCTTAGTAAGTAAATTTTTACATAAAAACATTGACACTGATGTTTGAGATAAGTACGCAATCCTATTTAACATACTGTAGACTGATAGGTCCTTAGTTCTTTACCACTAAGTGTGTCGGTGTAAATACGAACTGTTCTGATTCTTTTAAAATGCTAAGCAAAAGAAAGCTTCGCAGAACATGTGGTCTGGCGCTTGGAGAGTTGGACTTGTAAACAGAAGGTTGTGGGTTTGAATCCCAGTGCCCGCAGATCATGAATGAAGTGCCCACGAGCAAGGCACTTTACCACCATGTGCTATGTCGTGATAATTGGCCGCCGGATAACACTTGTTAGTCGCTTTGGATAAGAGCATCTGCCAAAGGAATAGTGTAAATGTTACATGTAAAGCCTACCTTGATGTCCTTCTCAAGTTCCACCTGACAGGGTCGAATCATACAGATGCGGCTCTGCCGTTCCAATTGGCAGCGCTCATTGTCATTTGTCACTCGAGAGGACAGACCCATTCCACACGTGGCCGAGCATTCACTCCATTCAGTGGTCTGAACAATGCAGTTTTCTCTTGCGCTCTCAGGCTGGACTCCCTGAGTGGACAGCTCTCTATATGCTAAGAGAAAGAAAGCTCATACTCAACCTAAACTCAGTGATATATGCTTATATAAAAAGGGAGAGCATCTTTGTATTTAGTGTGAGAAGTTTAAATAATCAGAAATACAGGATAATTTGTTCTTGACTAAATGTCTAAAGGGCCACTAAAACCACATTTGTTTTGGAATGAACAGTTGACTTACCAATCGATCTGCCAGCCATTGCTGACTGGAAGGAGTCTTCTTGTGGTATCTGGTCACACACCCATTCCTCGCAGCACTTTCCAGGGATCTGGATACGTCGTGGGTAGGGGCACTCGGGAGAGGGCAGCTGGATGTTGCTGGCACAGGTGGGCACGCAGCCTATCTCTCCATTCATGCACACACACTGATGCTTGCAGCTGGGCTGGAACGTCTCGCCGCTACGGTAGATCACGCCACCCAGGTCGCACGTCTGACCTTCTTGAGCTGCAACATATATAACAGACATTGACACTCATTAGAATCTAGTTACTCTCATGAGGTGGGTTAGGGTGAGAGGCTGCCTCTTATGGACAGAACATGCATGAACTCGACTCGAGCAAAAGTTTTTCATGCCTTTTTGGAAATGCAACAAACTCACCAATGCAGATGCCCGTCTCAGTATCACTGAGCACGCTGTAATCACAATACAGGTCCTTGTGATGATCGCATGGCTCCAGGAGGGAACATGGCTCCCCTGCCTGTCTGGCACACACTTTACAGCAGCTGCAACCATCCAGCACCAGACTGGTGCCAGCAGGGCATAAAGGGCTCTCAGCTGGGCACTTACAAGGCCGAGAGCAGTCTTCAGCTAATGCCTGCAATAGAAGGCATACATATTTGTAAAAGCGTGCTCTCAAAAATGTATTTTATTGAAATATGTCTTTCGAATGCACATTGTTCTTGTGAATGCATGAATGTAATGTAATTCTCATCATGGCCACAAGGAAGAGACAACATACACAGTAAATGTAATGTTGTTCATGCAAACAAACTACAAAAATAAAAGTAAAAAGTTAAAGTGGACTGCCATGTGTACATGTAAATATTTACTCAACTTTGAGCAGTCTAAACCAAATACGAACAAAGCAAAGTGGTGTGTTACATTTCTACATTATGAGGTGCAATTGTGGAAACATTTTAAATAAAATAATATTGTTGGGAATAAATATCAGGCTGTATTTTGGATGTCAACCACACCCCCCCACAAACTGCATCTCCTTGCACAAGACACAAACACACATCTACTATATGTTATGATGTATTTTATCAATAAAGCTATGAATAAATTAAATTGATTTCCTTGCTAAACAAATGACCATTAATTAACAATTGAACTCAAAATTAAGCAGCATTTCATTTAATTAATATAAATATCAGAATAGTTTGTGTTAACTCACCGTGTGAACAAGCAGGCACAGAGCGACGAATGATCTGATGAATATGTTTCCCGTCATTTTCTGAAAGCAGATGCACACTCCACGGGTTTGTTATGGTACTCGGGTGTCTGTGATTACTGTACGACTGCCGGATTGTAGTGGAGGGCTGAGCGGAGATCCCCTCTTTAAATACTCCACGAATGGGGTGTAGCCCACCAGAGTCAAGCCATGCCACGCGACCCAGAGGGGTGAAAATAGTTCAATTCCAGATGGTTTTCCAGAATGTTTGAAAATGCTACAGATGCTGCAGACCAGCGTTTCAATTTATCATACCAAAGATTCCTAAGAGTTCACAGGGGAAAAAATCTGGGTTTTGGACAAACGTGCGACTTCTGTTTACATTGTGTTGGAAAATCTATCGGTATGCTTCAGAATACCGCAACAGAGGTTTGCATTTATTTTGAATGCTTGAGAGTTCCGATCTTGTAACTGAATGCCTGTATACGCAATAGAACTGCATCAGTTGTTGTTGGGTTTTGTTTGATCTGTGTTGTTGGTCCTGCTGATGTGTGATGGGCCAATAAAGAAGGGAACATCTATGGACAGAAATGCAATATAAGATATACAATATTCTTAAGGTGGATAGGTACCTTACATAATGAACAGTTATATTTGTATTACCTTAGAAGGCTCTTTTCCTATCTACACTCAGAGCTGGTCCTTTTACAAGGATTGCACCACTATATTTCTAAAATAGCTTTAAAAAGACGAATTGCTCAACAGAATGCATTCCGTACGTGTGTTATCTCCATCGGTGATGAAGATGGTTGTCTTACGGCCTCCATGAACAGCCCTCAATCCGAAAGGATGTGGGAGTGGAGTGGGCCACTGGATGCAGTTCACGACCGGACCGCTGGACACTGCTGTTCTTTAATGACCGGTCCTTTAAAAACCTTAAGAATGCTTTAAATTTTATAAAAATCTATTTCCCAACACAGTAATGTCATGCCGGACACATCCGCAGGGCATAGGAGATGGCATGGTCTCCAATTGAGTGGGACTGAATTACAGGGAGAAGGAATGCAAACTCTCCCTATTACATGCTGGTTAACTGAACACATTTATTACACAGCTGTTAACAACATCCCTTTATCATCTATAAGAAGTTTCAGCGTCTGATATAACAAAGGGTTACAACGAACCAGCTAGGAGCATGGTTTCATGCATAACACGGAACAGCTTAATGTATGCATTTTTGGGTTTAAATACTTATTTTTATACAACAGAACATGGAACCATAACAGTTATAACAGAACTGTCGTTTGGTCACCTACATGCTTTACATTAATCTTAAAATCTTTGTTCACCTATTGTTGTATCGGCTATTTACCGCTTCATTGTCTCCTCGACTATTGTAAGTCGCTTCGGATAAAAGCGTCTGCTAAATGACTAACTGTAAATGTAAATGTAAAATAAAACCAATAAATAGAAAAATGTATTACACTAAAATAACATCACACGTCAGGTAATGCAATGTCACAACACTTGCCATAAATCAATGAACTTAATTCGGTTTTCCAAAAATGTACATCTGTAGATTTATCAATGCATACTTTTTATGGTGGTTTTATTGAATACAGCCGGTTATCCTCTACTACACATGTTTGTACTTTTACTGTTTGAAATTAGTACGAGAGTGTAGTTCGCACTGCTTGTGGAAAGGGCCTTCCAGCACTGTTTGCTTTGCAGCAGGATTGTGAAATCGCATGTCCCGCCTGCTATAATGTCCCAGTATCTGCTGTAAATAGTGCTCCTATCATGCTGTAGTATGAGATCTCCTGTTTATATGGGGATTTTATTTCTCAGAGTTGGGGAACTTGAGGTGCAGGAATGTAACAGCAGGCAATATGCTGTGGTCTCTGTTCTTTCCTGCAGAGCAGCGGGTTAGGGATTGTGCTTTGGCAACGGGACACTCGAGCGCCGCCATGAAACCTCGACATAAGTTCAAAACAGTACCGTAACTAAGGAGTGCCGTAAATATCCTCAAACTGTGATGCTGTGGAGTTGCCATGACTCTGTTGCCGTGGGACACTCTCCGCTCATTCTCTGTCCTGTGTGGAAGTGAGAGCCGCGGCTCGGTCTCCTGGCAGATTTGGACTTGAATGCAATGGGACGCCACATTTAGTGCTGGCCAGATGTTGTTGGGTGATGATCTGGTTCTCTGGGCCGAATGATTATGAAACTCCTGAACAGGCCGATGACAGGGATGGTTAGTATGTGTCTGTGTTAGAAAAACACATTCTCATGATTGTTTTGGCACAAGTGGGCCTGTAGATAATGGCATATGTTTGTCTCGAATGCATTGCCTAATTCATGGTTGTTGGAGGTGGTTTATGGTGTCACACCTGCTGAGAGATGTTGCTGAGATCTCACTTTCTTAGTCAGTGGTTGGTCTTCTTAAAGAATGGCAAAAAAAGTCACTAAACAAATGAGTCAAGTCATGACTCGTATTTATATAAAAGGCGGTGTTCAATGTACATTTAAGAGCATTAACAATATTGAAAACATAGGCGGTGTCATGCCAATCTGTCGACTAGTTGTGAAAATGTCTCTTATATTTTCTAGGTGCTTTGCTGACCCATGAACCTAGTCAAAAAACTTTCCTCCAACGGCTATGATACAGATCAAGAAATGACTCACCTATTTGTTCACCTATTGTTGTATCGTCTATTTACCGCTTCATTGTCTCCTCGACTATTGTAAGTCGCTTTGGATAAAAGCGTCTGCTAAATGACTAAATGTAAATGTAAATGACTCAAGTAAGATTTTTGTATAACATTATATGTCTCAGTTAATAACATATCAAACGTGACCACAAAAAAATGAACACCATCTCAAGCTTCATCTCGTTGTGTTTTTATTGAAACACGTTAGGTACTATTAGATTAGTTTGTTGATGCAGAGGACGTGTAGAGACCAGACGTCGGTTCTTCGGACATCACGAGCGGTGAGGTTCTTTTTGATGAAAACCACCCAACACCAGCATCTGATCTTTCCCCGGTTGCGTGTACATTTTTTTCCTTTCGTATTTGCGTGCACATTTAAAAAACAAACAGTTGCCGGTTGAAAAACAAAATCCGAGAAAGTTAAGCGCTCAAACATGTCGTGCGCAGGTTTAATGCCGCATGCCATCCGCTCGGCTTGACTGTTTAATGGAAAAGAATGGCATGCTTTAACAATATGGATCTCATTGCCAGGCTTCGGTACTTTGTATGCCACGTGACACTATTGAAGGGGTGCCTTAAAAAAAGACCGCTCGGTTTTTGCAGCATGTTGCAGACACCATAAGATTGTAAGAATCCTAAGGTTTTTAGAAAATGAATGTGTGCCCTGTCAGTCTGATATGAATTGTACAATTGGTTGAGAAATCATGCAAATCAGCTAGTTCGGAAAAAATTAAGAAACAACATAAAAGTACTGTACTGCTAAATAATGGTGCGGTTCTTCTATCTCCCAGCAGAGGCTAACTAGACCTTACCAACCAAACCTTGACCCGTAGACCCAAAATTCTAGTGCACCATACCTAGCCATCCTTATCATGTGGTATAACTGTACAGAACAGTGAAGTGAATCTTCCTGTAATCACACTGCAAGCCTTAATAAGAAGCATTCCATTGCCTTTGGTCAGAAGGAGTCATCTGATGCACATTAACGTCCTCAACGTGAATCACATGTATTTATTTAGAAGTCTTTCTCTGATGCGCCTTGGTCCCCTGTGGTGTGGAAAGAGAGGGATGTGAGAACAGGTCTTGACCCTATTCTGTAACTCTTCATTATACGAGGTGTTTGTCTCATCTGCATTGACACCTTGCTTCCGTCCCCGTAACCGTACATGATAACTTTCCCAGCGCTGCCATCGTGGGATTGCTGAGCAAAAGACTATTCGAAAACATGTCTGGTCTTGGCAAGCGCAAATGACTTCGTCTTCATAATAGGTATAAAAGAGTAGAGCGTGGTCCATCTTCAACTTCAAGCAGGTGTAAACGACAAGACTGACACTTTATGCATGTCTGCAATTTTTGTGGCAACTTATTCTGATCCGAGAGATTTCCATGCATTGTCCAAACATTGATCAGGCCACAAACCTGATCGAAGACGGGGTTCTCATGCTTGGCTGGTCAAAGTCAACATCTCTGCTTTTATAGCGATGCCCATTCAGTTGGGTTTTTGGCATTCAGTGGGAGCACTTGCGGACCCTGACCCCAACACTCAGTTTTTCTATCTCAGCTTGAAATTCTGGGGGAGTGCTCTGCATTCAGGCGAAATAAAGAGCTCTGAGCCCTCTCCCTGGACAAATACAAACCTTATTTTTTATATTATAAGTATAAACAAGGAAGACTTTGTAAACTCATTGCACTTATCTCATTTTTTCAAAGCACTCGAGAGCTTGGGCTGTCATTCCTAAGCGATCATGGACAGCACACGCCGTGAAGATGAGAAGATAACGGTGAAGGATAAATGGATTTTCAGAACCTCGGTTTCTTGAAAAATCAGAATGCATTGTTCTCTTTAGTGCACATCTCCGGTGTAACTTGTCCAGGGCATGGTAAAAGAAACATTCAGGCCTTTACTGAAAACATTTGGGTCTTAAGCCTTCATGCCCACCACCCCCAACACCAGTTGCCTCTGGTCCATGCCCTGAACCCCTGTCCTAAACACAACGTAATTGGGCAAATACAGAAAACAATGAATAAGACCACAAATTCATACGAATGGACGGACTTTGGCCATTCTAAGTGGGGAATGGTGGCTTTGCGAGACTATGTGTAGACTATGTTTCAGTAGCATGCATAACGCCATAAAAATTAGCAAAATCATGAACATTTTAATTCTCTGGATGATCCATGAGAAATTATGGTAATAGATTTATTGTAGTGTGTTTAATCAGAACAGCATATATACCGTCTGATGAAGGCAGATATAAGCCAACACCACATTACAGCCATTCCACCAAATGCTTGCTAAAAAATATATATATTATTATGATTATCATAATAAAAAAGTATCAATATATGCAGAAACTCAATGAAAATAATTGGAGAATTAGGCATGTATTAGTCACATTCTTTTAAGCCAACTGTAAATAAAGCTTCCCTTATTCAGCTTCAAAGTTTCAATGCAAAAAGGCCCGGAAAAATCCTTCATCAACAACAAGTTGCAGTATAATATTACTTCAGCATCTGTCTGAAATATTTCGGCCAAAACGAATTTAATAAAAGGAAATATGTTAAACAACACCATACAAATACAAGTTCTCCCCTATAAAAATGCCATTGAATTGGTGGGTATGAGTAAAAGTGGACTACAAAATAATTGTAGTAAAAACAAGGCCGATGGTGGGAAGGGGGTTATAAAAACTCATGATGTGTCGAGAGGTATTTTGTTGAAGGTGAATTTTTCCACAATCCCAATTAAAGCTCAGACGCTAACAGTCCACATTGCCTGACTGTTTATTGTGTGCAAAACGGGTTCTTGTACCCCACAGGGATGACAAAAGCACCTTGTCTTTAATGAGGCGGGTTGTGCGGGCTAAAAATAGCAGTTCTTCACTTTTCCCTCAGGATGTTGTTCAGGCTCCCGGTACATTCCTGAAACGCTGGGCCTGTCTGCATCATCACCTCTTTTTCATCCAATTTTTCCATTTTCCCTCCTGTCTCAACGTGGACGGGTCTTGAGAAGCACACTTTGTCCCATACCTGTGGTTTTGTGGTGTTGTGGTGTATCGTCTAGAAATGAATAAAGTTTAGACAGCTGATTCTCTTTCATGTAAAATGATTTCTATTTTGGCCCGGTTTTTGGAAACCTTCTGTTTTTGCCTCGGGCTGAGGATCTAAAATTGGATCCTTGATGAAATAAATACACTGAAGATGGAGCATCCATCGGACAATCTTGGATTTCTGCGATTTAAATTGGTATCGGCCGGCTTCAAGCAGAGCCATTATTTTAAGTGCACTTTTATGGAATCCTTGATGCTTCAAATGCGATGCTTAACTTATTCCTTTTTTTGCCAACCAACAACGACAACAGGAAAATAGGAGGTTTCAATGTTCCCCCAATTCCAGAACAGCCTGTACTCCATCTAACCAGGTTGAAACTTATCACTAATGTCAATATTGCGAAGGAACGATCTGAAGTCTGCAGCCCAGATGTGGTTCTCTGAAACATCAATCACATCCTACCACCTACTTATGATGTTTTTATGGATTGATAGACCTCACAATCAGACTGTAACTCTCATGCGTATTGACAATGAATGCGTGCTAATCCAAAGGGATTATACGTGCATTTTCCACACCACACATACAGGTACGCCCCCATAGATGGTCAAAAGACGTCAGTGTAACTATCATGAAATGAATGCATGTCGGTTAGTTTTGTATGCATTCTGTTGCAGATCTGTCCAAAAAACAAGCCAAATGCAATAAGATCCAAACATATAATGCGGCCACCTTATCTGAATTTGAACTGGCGAGATGCATTTGAGAATCAACTTTGAAATGAGAAATAAGATCGAAGTTTTAAACTCATAAAAGTGAAAAGAAGTTCAGTTGGTTTGCATTGAGAACTCCCACACATGCAGCGCTACTGTTATAAAATGGTATGTTCCATGAAGTATCGAGCAGAAGATTTGTGCTCCTTTTATCCCTTAAAAAGCCCCACCAAAGCTACAGGGTGGTCCAACGTCTCGTCCCAAGCTTGAATATTTTCAGAAGCAAAGAACTAAGTCAAACATCAGTATCAACCCAACCGTGGTTCGAGCGTTTACTTTACTTTATTTTTTTAAATAACATCCGAAACTAAATATATTTTTAATGTACAATATAAAACAGCTTAAGAGATATTCATTGTCTAAAGGGCTGCCGTTACGCCATCCGACACATTTGCAGAGTTTTGTTCAACAAAGCAGTCAACTTTGCTTGTTAAGCTCAGCACATACACAGCAGTTGTGAATGATCATTTTCTCAAAAAGTTCACCTTAAAAGATCATTACAGGACAAATAGACTGCGATGTTTGAGCCTTAAGGGAAGGTTTTATGACACGATGCAGCATATTTCAGTTCCAGATACAGTAAATGTATTTAAAACTACCCTATAATGTATGCCAACTAAATAAATTCACAGTCAGCCTTATTTGCCTTTATAATGCTGTTGAATAATGCTCGTGTCAAGGCTCCAAAGATGCATCAATTTATCAAGATTTCAGAGGATACATTAATGATACATGTTTCAGATACATATTTTCAATTGATCAATGCATCATGTTGGAATTTAAACATAGATGAGTAAGGGGCATTTGTTAAGGCGGCATTGGTCCTGGCCTAGATTTGTCATGATGAGAGTGGGTAAACTACGAGGCAGCTATGAGGCAACTGGATGAACTTTAAAAGAGCTTATTTTCTTTATAGTTCAACCAGGCCACAGATTATCACAACCACACTGTTCAATGTTTACGTGCCCATAAAGAAAGACTTTCTCTAATCTCCAGATAATGCCACAACAGAGACGTGTTACTCCATTCTCAGCAGTCTATTCACCGTCCTCTCTATCTGTCTTGTGTCCGCTCAACCAACAAAACACATTTGTCAGATTATGAGTTCAACATCAGTGAAAGCCCCAGCACCTGGCAGTTCGAGTTGCCCTTGTGAAATGACCCGTTAATGAGGCAAGAATAACACACACATGCAGATAGGACGTTTACGGTTACTTGGGGCTTGCTTTCTGGAAATGTTTTATATTGCCTTTCAACGTTTAGATCACACAACTTAAAAGACAAAAATTTATGAAAATAAATGAAATTAACACAGAAAAATATATACATTAACAATAAATAAATAAATAAATAAATATTTGCAATGGGCTAGATAACATATAAAGTGTCCATTGTACTTATCTAATATATAATAGGATATAAGTATTTTAAGATTAATGCAAAGATTTAACTTAAGTTTAATCCTGTTTCAAAAACTAAAAATTACTCTACATCTCCCCAAATGTTCAACATTTACATTTACATTTAGTCATTTAGCAGACGCTTTTATCCAAAGCGACTTACAATAGTCATTTATAACATTATTTATAAAATAACATTTACCATTTGGAATATAACACACTTTCTCCATAGACATGTGTGATTCCGTTTGTTTTGCGGGACATTAACACGTTTCCACGATAAGAAATTTAGCACATGTATATATTCATGAAAGCCTTTTTACTTGTGATACAGACATATCCAGACACGGGGTACAAATGAAATGATTTTTATTTTATAACTCAGTCACAGTTTACCCCCCCAATAAACAAATTCCCACAAGCCATCTGATATGGCGGTGACATTTTTCATAATAGAACACAAAAATATTTAGCTGGAAGTGTTCTGGGATTCATATAATAAGAGCGAACAGGCACCTGTACCTCGAGAGTCAAGAACCTTGAGAAAAAAACATCATATCGCATGGCCTGAGGTTTATTAAATAAACCGCAAATAAACTCTTTATTTGTGCTTCAAAGTTTTCACACACAAAAGTCTGGTTTTATAGGGTAAGATCATCCACAAAATGAAAATTCGGCAATGAATCACTTAGCCATTCTCTGACCCTGGACATTCGTTTATCATCAGAACACAAAATAAGAGTTTTTCTTAAGGTTGTGGAGCTTTGTGACTCTTCCATGGACTTCTAGACAACCACACAAAGCGTCAAATTAGTCTCTGTGACTCTTGTAGTTCAGCATTATTTATGATGAAGTTATGAAGATGCTTTTTGTGTGCTAACAAACAAAAATAAACAAAAATATTTTGTTCTGATGATAAACAGTTGCTCTAGTGTTATCAATCGACTTTAGGGTAAAGAATTCATTGCTGAATCTTCAGTTTATGGACGAATTAACCCTTCACAAGAACAGGTTTCCCCAAAATAATAATTCCCTCAGAATTTACTGAATTGGTTTCAAAGCCATTCAAATACGTTTACATTCGGCAGGCTTTCCCATGGCACAGTGGTGGGATCATAACCCTAGCAACACCGAGGTCATAGGTTCAATCCTATGTAATGCAATGAAAACCTTCAGACTTAAGGTAATTTCACAATCAGTAAGAGTTTTTCGTGTGTTTTATGTGTATGTAAAATAAGACATTCGAACCCATGTTATGTCAATCACGCTTGCACACTGCAACCGAATTTCTCGTTGGTCCTAAAATAATCTATTGGGTTTGAATTTTTCGCATCCGTGATAAGCGTTTTGAGAGTTTTTGACACGAGGTGGGCTTGATGTAAAAACATCAGAACTAATATAGCCCAGAGCCCTACATTTCAACCCCAGTCGAAGGTTACCAACAAATTTTGGCTCTGAGCATCTGAATTTTTTTTTAAATCATAGTTTAAAATTCATGACTTGAACAGTATGAAAAACGCACTCTCTTAACAAAGTTAGGTTTGTTATTTTGTGTTCATCGACATGATATCAAAGTCACGTGAGAACAGACACTTTACAGTGTGCATATCACCCATGTCCGATACACCAAATACATGGAACTGTTGGATTTGTGGTCACACAGAGCTTCATGTAATCGTGATGTATGTATCATTTGATAATTTTTCTTTTGCTGACAGCTGAGAATAAAAGAGGAATGTCATACTCAAGCAATGAGCAATAAAACTGCCTTCTACGTCTAAGCAAATTATAACATATTACTAAATTTGTCAATTCATCAATAAACACTTTGCATTTTTGAATTGTTTTTGGTAATCATACCGCATTGTGCGCCTAAACCTCAAACAGAAAGTACTTCAACACTTTTTTATTTTTGAATATGTTACAAAATGAAAATGTTGAATTTCCCATTAAAAGCCTAACTCAACTATAACCGCAATAGTTGAAACTTACTTTAATCCTTGAAATATGCTTGCTGTAGCACATCCACATATTACTGCTTATTAACCATTTAAGACCTTCGGACCTTAAATGATTAAACATAATGAAAAATGAATAGTTTGCCATAAAAAACAAATACATATAATGTCTTCAACAGTAGCAAAGGTGGTGTTATTGAAAGGTAAAAAACACATCGTATGAGATTTCTGATAAACTGTAAGACAAAGGTTAGGACCCAATATTTCCTATTTCTTTCTAAAGAGACAGAGAGGACAACTAAATCATCCTCGCTGATTGAAATTTTGCATTTTATTTTCGATGTGTAAGGTTTCTGTGTGTGACGAATTTTAAGGATTGCAAATACAGTTGCATATGGAACATTCATAGCGAGTGGACAAAGATATCTGTGAAATGTCTGGGACCCATAGCAGCTTTTATAGGCCAAAGATTCTCCACGAAGCAGTCCGACACAGCAAACAATTGTGGGGTTTTTTTTGGCATAATGTTTAAGAGCATGAATATGTCAAGGCAGTGTCCGACCTGCATTCAGATATAGATTTAAGTAAATTGTTCGTCCATTTATAAATTAAAAAAACATATGACTGACCTGACCTATATTTAGCCATTATGATTGGCTTAGGTTAAATGGAAACAATTTCTAAAAAAATGCAGAGCCCATATAAGTGCAACCCCCCTTCAACTGAATGGTTCACATAGTGATGAAGTTTGCATTGTTAAAAACATAGACAGACACAGATATTATACATTATACATTAAACTTTAATCTTACATTTTATCTTACAAAATCCTGTCATTTATTACTTTTTCTATTATGATTTGAAACCTCTGTGACTTAATTTCTTCCACAGATCACAGAATAAGATACTTTGAAGAATGCTGGTCACCAAACAGCAGCAGTAGCCATTCATTTCTATTGTACATTTACATTTACATTTAGTCATTTAGCAGACGCTTTTATCCAAAGCGACTTACAATAGTCGAGGAGACAATGAAGCGGTAAATAGCCGATACAACAATAGGTGAACAAGTGCTACAACAATGCTACCGAGTTACACAGAGAGAGAAGTTACAAAAAGTATATATAAATTTTATTTATTTATTTATTTTTTTGATAGAGTAGGTTAGAAAAGTAGTGAATTGGTGCATCTATTGTATGGACGCAACCAGTGCAAGTCAACAGGTACCGCCATTGTTTGGTTCCCAGCATTCTTCAAAATACCTTCTTTTGTTTCCTACAGAAGAAAGAAAGTCACACAGCATTTTCATTTGGGGGGAACAATCCCTTTAAAGAGAAAAAGAGCGAGACTTGAGTCTGAGAACTAAAAATGTTTATGTAAAAGACCAGAAATGCACATCGAGCAGTTAAATTTGTTCCATGCAGACTCCTGGCAGTCGTTTCTGTGATTTCTTTACTTTCTTGACTGAGATGATGAAACACGAATGCAGCTGTATTAAACCCAAGACTTGTGCATGAGCAGTGAGATCATATGTAACTCTTACTGCTTTCTCAATAAACTCTTATAGTGTCTTGGCACGCAAGCTTAGGGAAGATCTTTAGGGTGGGACGCACATCTAGTACGAGGATCTGAAGTCCCACCATATGTCCTAATAATGTAATGAACTCTCCTCTCTTTTTCAGTGAATCTGGCAACCAGAAAATAACCCGGCCATGTATTTGTATCTTTGGCTACAGTTTTAAAAGCCCCGCCGCGAGATATGATAGAACGCGGTTAAACAACATCGGGAGGATCTCCGTGAAGCATTTGTGTTGTCGGTCTAGCATCAGAAGGATAATAGATGCTGAACAAGAGAAAAGGTAAAACATCATGTACAGATAACACAAATACTACCTGTATGGACGTTCAGCATTCTGACAAAGACAAACTAAGCTCATAAAAAATACAAGGAGAAAAAACAAGACCTGAGGAATGTTCTTTGGTGCAGGCGCGCTTCGCGTCTGCAGCAGGAAGAGCCAGTCAAACCACAGGAATGCAAAGCGCTGAAGCAGACATGGTTTTCCACCGGCCTGTGTGTGTGTGTGTGTGTGTGTGTGTGTGTGTGTGTGTGTGTGTGTGTGTGTGTGTGTGTGTGTGTGTGTGTGTGTGTGTGTGAGAAAGCTGGATAGGGAAAAAACAAGGCACTGTTGCAGTGAATGCACTGTATGTACAGAATCGAAGGCGACGCAAAGGATGCGCTGGACAAATCTGTTTTCAAAAGCTTCAAAACAACATCAAACTCATCAGATTTCAGACCCCATATGGCAAAGAAACGTATGGCTCTATAGAACGTGCTGCTTAATACACGAAGGTGTAACATGGCCTAAGATCATGTAAGATGCGCACGAGGCTGCTTGGCGATGGATGACGTGACACATGAACCAAACACCCTTAGTTTCCCAACTTGCGAGATATGAAACAAAAATATGGAATTACCTTTTCTACATTACCCAACCTCAAACTCTCAGAGTAAATTCTTAACATAAATTACCAGGCCCCCATCCAGATATTAAAGCAGCTCTCGTGGTAAACAGCGTCTGGTTGGGTTAGGCACGGGTAATGGAGCACCGCAGGGCAGTTCGCTAGAATAGAGGGTTGTTTTGACTGCTCCGTGCTGGCAGAGACCATTCCGTCCCAAGAGGTTTGACTTGGAAAGACTCTCGCACGGAAATACCTCTGGCACGGTCCGGGCTGACTCCGGGGTGGGTCTCCATTGAGCTGAACGGATGAAATGTTGCACCAGGGCTGGAGACTGAAGGTGGGAGGGAGGTAGACAGGGTTGATCGCGGTAGACGGAGAGCGCACAGTGAGCCGGCGGCCCCCGAGGATGAAAGCGGGGAATTTTTCCCTTCCAAACTAAATCCCACAGGTGCTCAGCAGTGGCTGAGGTGGCATATCACATTGCCCTAGCTCTCTCCAGCGCCCAATAACCCGTCTCACTGTTTCCCTCCAAAGAGCGTTCACACATTCCTCGCAGGAGAAGCCCTTGAAGGCCTTCCAGCTCTAACATTCGGCCTGTCTGGAAGGAATTAAGGGCTTGGGGGAGGCGGACAAGGTGGTTGGACCAATTTTCCCAGAATCAGGGAGAAACACCCCATTGCAAGATCGATCCAAAGTTACTAAGGATGTGTACCTCTAAAAATGAAAAGAAAGGACTTCAGTGACAGATTTATTATCAAGTAGTCATTTAGCAGATGCTTGCAAACCAAGCAACGGTATACTTTTGTCAAAGACAGTACCCCGGAGAGACCGAGGGCTACTTTTCTAAATGAAGAGTATGGTGGGGACAAAGCCTCGCAGGGGTTGAGACTGAAAATCTCCATAACCGGAAGTTGGCTCCGCTTTGTCAAACAATAACCAAGTTTGGCTTCTGAGTCACTACAAGCTTATATGCTTTCACATACAAGCAACGTTCTTATAATTCTTGCAACTACTGGCAGGAAAATCTGCCTTTTTTGAGTGATCGTAACTTACACATCTACACTCCATCTTCGCTCGTTGACCATATAGGGGAACATGCCAAGTCTCCAAACATTGATTTTAAATCTATATAGTATAATCTTAAAGCAAAGGCTCACCAAAACCTGCCTGTAAGGCCTCATCAACATCCCTGTTTTACGATTCGAATAAGTCTGCCCAAATGTATATGCAACCCCAAATGTCATTGTAGTTTTATCAACGCCAGTGCCGACATGTCTGGACTATACATTTCTAATTATTATTTTTTCAAATAAAACCATTCTTAAATGTTTTTTTAAGTTTTTGTTTTATTATCTTCATTTACAGAATTAAATTCAGGATCGAATTGATAAAGAGATACCGTTGCCAATCATCACCTGCCATGGCCATGGCATTGGTTGCTGATGTTACACATTTGGTACGGGCAGGAAATTATTCAGCCACTATGCTGGTAACTAAACAGAGATATAAATGCTCATGAACATTTAAGTATTTCGTATAAATGTGTAGTTCAGTTGGGGCCTGCACCACAACAATATGTTTATGAAATAAGGTGATAATGAGCTATTCCACGAACCCATAAATATATGAGACAGTTGGCTCTGGATGGAAAAGAATGATCAAGCCAACTTTAAACCTTCTTCATTCTGAGGAGTTTTTCCCAAGTGAAACTCTACAGCAAGAGCCAAAATATCGAACGCCTAAAGGCAGCTGGCCTCTGATCAATCAATCTGGCTTTAACCACTTCCAGATTAGATCAAGCACATTTTATGCATTTCAAGAACATCTCGCCACATTTTAAAGATTAATGAGTTTTTTTCTCTATGTAAGCGACGCAGAGGAACTGGACCGCTGCGGTATTTTCTGGGTGAGGTCTACCGAGGAGTTGACATAAGCAGCGAGGAGCCGGGGCGGTGCTGCAGAACTGCCAGAGTATTGACACAGACCTTGTAAAGAAAGTTAACACTGATGTTATTTGAAAAACGTAAGAGGCCGGGTGCTGACGCCTGGAAACGAAGGCGCACCATGGCTTAGATCTTAAAGGAAGCTATCGAACATCGTTGGCATGGCTTGACATTAAGAGATCACCCACACTGTGTGAACTGAACTCTGCCTGGGTACGTTTGACATATGAAGAGTAGTTTGATTGACAAGCGTGAATAGTCTGTACTGTACCTGGTTACAATTTGCTTAACCAACCTCTGGTCTGATTGCAGAGGTATCTGTGGTGTGGATTGGGTTACGGTATGGTATATTGTAAGTAAAGCCTTTTCTGAACAGCAATGTCTGTACACAGAAAACTGTTGCACATTTGTCTCTTCATAAGCAGTCTTCAACAAATTATATTAAGCTTTAAATCAATGTCCGGTCACTAATGTTAAAAGAACAAATTTTACATAATTTACAGGAAAGCATAGGTATGAAAAGACACGCTTGATGTTATAATGGACTTGCGAATAAACCAGCCATGCCAGATAAGTTAATACGTATCAAGAAATTAACTTTGGTACCTGTTTCCATTAAGGTTTATTTGCATATAATTTTATCAGAGGCTTTTTTTGTTGATGGTTTTAGAATCAGTTGAAATTTCATGCCCATTTTAGTGCCTAGTCCATACATTTCATTGTCTCCTCGACTATTGTAAGTCGCTTTGGATAAAAGCGTCTGCTAAATGACTAAATGAAATGATAAATGACATTGTTTTTATACAATTCTTTAAAACGTGCAGGGCTATGGTGCATATAAGCTTCTTAGAGACAGGAAAAAACCCACTAACCATCACCTTCTGATGAAAGCATAACCTACCTGTTCTCATCAAGTTCATGCCAGTCCCTTACGACACAAAGACGACACAGCTGCCCATGTCCTCGGGAGGTTCCGTGTGTACTTGCCATAAAGGGATTACAACTATTCTATTGTTGTTTAAAGATAAACTTCCAAGTGGTTTTGAGAAAGGTAAGCTAGAAATAGAAAAGAATTCCCACAATAATTACTGACGGGCAAGAACATCATGTGCGTCACAGGATGGGCACAAAATGAATGGAACAGGGAATCTGAATGTCATGCTTCTCTGCCAGGAAAATGTGTAGTGAATAATACCTTCATTTCTGTTTTTGAGAAAAAAGCTCTGTAACACATCATTTGGATGATATAAAAAATTATTTTATCTTATTTACTACATTGCTATTTTTATAGCGCCATCCATGCCGGAAGAGTCCTAAGTACTGTTGATCTCCTCTTACTAAAGGTTGGAAAGAGTGATGAGTATTGCCAACCTCACTGATGGTTAGGGTCGATCTATTAACGGACGAAACCCGAAGGCCTCATTGTGCCTGCGCACTGATTTATTTTTAATAGAGGACTCAAGCACACATGGCTTTATTCCCATGGGCTGCATTCCCTATAATGCAGTGTCAGTATGTCAATATTGTTGCCACGGAAAAAGACTTAATCAATGTGACTTATTTTCCACAACAGCTTGTGTTATGCATATCTGTTGATACACTAATACTATTTGTGATGCCTGTGGAATAATAGGACAATAGTAGTCATGGGCATTCTTATGCTAAATTATAGCTTTCCTCAGATGGTGAGAGCCGTCATGGGTTCAACCAGGGGATCGCACGCACTTAGAAACAAAAAAGTATGCTATAAAGCAATGTTAGTGGCTTTGGATTAAAGTGTCTGCCAAATGTGTAAATGTTACGTAAAGAAACCGGCTTCCTCAAAATGACATGTCATATCTCAGTAATTGGTAACTTTGTTTCCTATGAAGTGTTGAACTTGGTGGTGCTACGTGACGAACACATTGGGCACCCATAGGATACCTATAGGGCCATAGGTGTAGCCAACATCTGTAACCTATTGCTCCCCTATTATCCTCGGGTGAACCTCATGGAAAATACGACACAAGTAGCTGGAATGTAAACACGACCCAATGGGAACTCCCATTTATTTTTCTCTTGCGTGAGCAGAGAACTCTATTTTGTTCTGCTTTTCTTCCCACCCCGTTTGCTGTAGGCCGACCTTGTTTGAATGTAGATAGACATCACAGGTCCCTTTCATCAGTGTGTATCCCATTGCAATTATCCACATTTAGAATTGTTTGACTATTTGGCGGTCGGCACCTGATTCATTCCTTTTTCAAAGGAAATGGTGGTGGCATACTTCGACATTTCAAATGAGCCAGTGTTTGTAGGCTCTGCTAGTGTTGTGGGTTATTCAGGGTACATTGACACTCAAGTATTGAAACTCTCGACAGCAGTAAACACATTTCCATACATGTTCTATGCGGGTCTGCGGCACAGCTGTTTTCACGAGGGTCTCGCTTTACAACCGATCTAACGGATGCTGACGGATTTATCGGCAACATCCAAACCGATTCCGGTTTGTGCAAATCCCAACAATTTCAAAGGCTAAACCAACTGTGGTATGTCGACGGTTCACCCTAACATAAAAATCGTCATGATTTGCTTTACACTTGTAACAAACCTGCATAGATTTCGTTGTTGTGCAACACACAAATGAAGATATTATTCTGAAATCTTGTCTTGAGTCATTTTAGGTCACTATTGAGTTACGGTTGACATACAGGACCAAACACTACTACAGTCAATGTCAAGTCGTGAAGTTCAGGATCCACCCAAGTAGCAGAGGTCATCACAACATGACAACACACTTGTTTCTCACTTCCTTGACAAACCATTAACGTTCCACTAAATCGATTCTATCAAGTACATTTTGCTACAGTTTTCACCGTAAAGTCAACGGGACGGTGTCCCAATTTCAAACACCATTAACGTTAACGATACCAAATTACAGTTTGTTACACTACATGGGGGTGTAATTGACCAAATTCACATTTGTTCATCCCCCATTTGGGCACATACCTCAATACATCCCTACACCTTACAGTTCGTGTATTTTATGGTACTGGGGGTCAGTCGCGGCCTGGCCCGGTCTGGTGGTTAGAGAGTTGGAGATTTCAGGTTTGATTCTCCGTGTCAGCAGAAATTGACCGATGTTCCCTTGAGCGAGACACTTTACCCCCATTTGCTGGGCAGTGATAGTTGACCACCACCCGATTCTTGTAAGTCACTTTGGATAAAAGCGTCTGCCAAATGAATAAATGTAGTACGGTAGAATTTCACGTAACTAGAAGATTAGGCTAGATATTCTGTTAATTGCAATTATTCCAAGCGTTCCAAGGCCAATGAAAATACTCTTAAATTACCCTCTTATCCGTCCGCCAGAAAAACTCCTACCCGGATCATCTACTAGCCAGCTTCAATGATTGAATTGTAACAAAATAACTGGGGTGTTCATCGCAACGACAGCTTCGGCAGTAAACTGGCACTGGCTTTCACGTGAATTGTTGCTTCCTTACATTGTATTATCTTGTGAAACAACATTGGTCGTCCCACATGAGTGCACCCAGGACAATGTGCACTCCTGGAAGGGGACCGTGAGCGATTAAAAGCCGCACAATGATAATGAACGCCTTTAAAAGACTCGAAAGTCAATGCTATTTTACACTGCTTTTGGTCCGTATGTAACCACTACCCCTGTCTGAATTCAGTGTCCTTGTTGCATGTTTTTGTGGTCAGAAAGTGTGCAGAGGTACGTGTTATGAGAACTCACACGAAAGTAGGGGTGGATGTGAAACTGGAAAGGTTGAAATGTCTGGGGCATTGGCACAGATAACTGCACCACAGCGCCAATGAATGTATGTTCTTACATAACAATAACAATGTCGTGATATTATATATCTTTGCATACAAAATTTATGCATTTCAATTTAGATTTACTGTGATGAACTTTTACATTTTAACACTTGATGTTGGTGCAAAATCCCAACCTTTACGAAGAGCAGTGGATGTCCAGGATTAGCTAAAGGAATGCATTTTCATTTACATTTAATCATTAAATGGACGCTTTTATTCAAAGTGACCTTCAAGTAGTGTGCAGTGGACAGGTATACCTGCAGAGCAAACAGGAGGTAAGGTTATGCCCATTTCAAATCTAAAAACACTTGGAAAACAGATAAACACCACTTTCTAGTTTTTTAAGAGCTCGGAGGATGGGCTGTGGTGGCGTCTGCTGTTACGTAGAAACCATGATTCACGCTCGCTGCAAATAATAAAATAATAAACTCGCATGCGCAGGACACAAATGTGTACCTCCCTTTCACGGGGCATCATAAAAAACACTCAGGGCTTCAGGCCCCTTAGCCCACCCCTACCGCGACGAGAACCAACCAAATTTCGGCTCAGTCCCTGATCTACCAAGTTTTAAATCTGGCTGTTTTAACGATCCAGTTTTTTTTTTTGTTCATAAAACTACCTGCCAAAAGAATAAACGTGAACAGAACCTGGGGTAAGGCCATGTATTGTGTATATTACATGGACGACATCTATTCAAATGTCTACTTGTGATGTCACGCAGAATAAAATTGGTTTCCAGTCTGGGGTTCAATTTATCAAAACGTTACGAAATCAGATTTGTTGAAAAGTGAAGAAAGGTAAGATTTCTTCATATAAAGTATAACTCATAATTGTTCGATTTGAAAAAATACAATCTTATTCAGCCAAGGCACACATTTAAGGATGTCCTGTGATACAACTTTAGGATGGCCTGTCTGGCATTCTTGCTCTTGACAAGCTGGCACAAAAACGTCAACAAACGACAGAAGAATCATGGGCTGTGTAAGCTCTCTGTGGAAAACAGAGAATTCTTTTACTACTTCTATAAGACCGTGATTAGTTGTGTCAAAAAATACAAACTGTAAGAGGTCGTGTGTGCCAACAAAAGCAGAGCGGGAAATGAGACATGAGTGTTATAATAAAAGAGCCTGAACAACAAACCAAACTTCTGACAGTCGTTTGTGGCTTGGTTATGTAACGCTCAAACTTGAGATGTGCAGCTGCAGTGTGCTAGTCCCAATGCAGATGAGAATGCCAAGAACAATATAGATGCAAGTGGCAATTATTAGGGTACAAGCGGGTTTAGAAAACTCTGAACAGGGCGGCTTACCGGACAAGTTTTAGGGGGAACAAATCCCTGACCCCCGGTCTACAAATGTATCAAGGTTCCACTACAAATGAGATCATTTCTTTGCATGCTTTTAAGCAGCTTATATGTAATATAGAAGATTTTTGGGGGGTTTGGAAAAATAACTGCAATGGGACAAGATTGTTATTACCTTTACCCAACAGCAAATAAGAATGGCTATAAAGCTCAACTCAAAGAAAACGTAAGTGTACCAATCAAGAAAAGAACGCAATGATTAAAAAAAACTATACATAAGCGAATGTGGGAAGCCATGCCTTCATATTAAACACGTCCTTTACATCTGTTGACACAGAAACACGAACCCAAAAACATTGCTCCACGGTTTTAAAACTGTAGGTGACACCCCAGTGTCTGATCGTTGGTTCGACAGGTTCACCAACGGCCGATTAAAGGTCACTGTGATCAAACATGTCGTCCGATAATAATTCCGACAGTGTCAGAAATGTGTCATCTGCATTGAGACAACTTCCCAGATGACCGTCAAATCAGAATCCAAAATCAGAATTTTAGAAGGAAACCTGTTGAGTTATGGAGGGAGAAAAGTGTTTGCACAAACGAATCGTCATCACTCTATCATGACCTGGAGCGAGCTGGCGCTGGAATAGTGTCGTACAATCTTCTTGTGATACGAACAGTCTCAATGTTAGGTGAGATCTTTGAGTGTGACGTGTTTTCAAATGGGATCTTGATCGTATGGTGCGACAGGCAACAATCTCAACCGTCTGAAATTTTTCCAGAAGTCTCCATTTTTGGGAGTCAAAAACTCTGGAGCAGTGTTAATGCCTCTAGTATTAAATGAAAACGCTCTGGTATAGATGCTGCCTTAATGACAATCAACCAACAAGCGAACATTCTGGGCCTCTGGTGGCTCCTCAGATGGAGTTTTGTAGCCAGATTAAGCAATAGATGCTCAGAACGAGAAGCAAATATCAACGTCTTGAAATGTTTCCACACCCATCATCCAGTCTGATGGATTCCACACCGTTTCCAGGATACATCTAAGGATCCTGCCCAATCGCAGGACACGTAGTAAAGGACACGAGCAGCTCCGATAGGAAATCTCAGACATGTCTGAATACGATCTTGCATGGCGAACACATTGTAACCAAGCCTAGAACTTCATTCCATCTTTTAACACTCCTGGAATTTAGGTTCTCGTGAAAGCATCCCAGTGTTTCTTATTGCTAACATTAAAAAACAAAACGGGAAAAAAGGACTGAAGCAATCACAGACAAGTAACACTCTTGAATGCAATCCAACATCGCCAACTTGATATTTATACTCATAGTTTGCTGAATAGTGACAATTTTTACAAATACTATCACTGTTGACGATGACAATGTTAAAAGCAGCGCAACATATCTGCTGAAATTATGTAAGAAGACTATGTGTTTTTCAGCAGTCATTTGACTGGAAAGGCCAAGGATGCTTCTGGCATCAGTCACTGACTTTCTTCACCACAGAATGTGAACAACACATTCATCATGATTTCTGGGTTCAGTCCTGGGCCTGCATCACTGGCAGTCCGACTTATACTGAGTCAGATGGTCTTACATGAATTAAAAGGCACATCATTTTTAGACCCAAACAGAGGCTTACTGGAATAGAGGAACGTTTTTTATCTATTTCATTGCTAAGAGTTTACCGTCCACAAAAAATCTTAATGGTTTACCGCAAGAACACCAAACTCTGGGTAACTCTAAGAGAGATGCAGGAAAAGCTGACTAGTGTGTCAGATCTGTTGTATAGTCGGCCTTTCTTGCTTAAAACCTTGCTTCACACTGACCTCTGCTGCTGCTCTATGGATCTCCAAAACCAAATCGCAACCCTTGACTTTCTTTTTTCAGATTAATATTTGAATTCAACCTTTAATTTCACCAGGATTTCAATATTTGACATGACCTTCAGTCAATATTAAAGATGTTAAGGTTATAATAATAAGATACTTTGAACGTAGAATTACTACATAAAAAAACAGGAAAAAATTAAATAGACTTGAGTCATGCAGAACGGACAAGTTGACAGCATTTTTATGTTAGGGTGAACTTTACATTTGAATGCATTTTAATAAGTTTACATTTAATAAAAGTGTGTGTGTACTTACATACATCTACAACCAATCCTGATCGGTGATATTTACATTTCAACTTAATATGGATTAAAACATAAATCAAATGTGATCAAACTAACCAAATTGAACAAAATAAAAGTAATTTCTTCTTAAGACAAAACAATAACTTTTCATGTTTTAAAAGTTTAGGTATACTTTACATCATTTTAATTCATTGTGCAGAATTTTCATGTTGTAATATACAAATATGTATCAGTCATAATATTGAATACAAGTTGATGGACACATGTACAGCTATATAATCACCATATATTTGACTTGTATAATAAAACGTTGAGTTAACACCACAGACAGTATTGAAAATCAAGTTAAGAGATATTTGCGAGTTAGCATTAGGTATCATTGCTGCATCATTCTTGCGACTCTATGACAGGAAAGGATATACAGGACATCAACATCATGTTATCATGTTTAAAATGTGCGATTTTGCAGCTCATCTAATCATTTTGTCCTTAGCTTCCAGGAGTGTGCCAAAGACAGTACAGACATCTTAAATTCCCCAAAGCAACTTTTTTTACAAGATGAGGAAACAAACTTTAAGCTCTCAGTGCCACCTTATCCTTCTACAATGAACCTTTCAAAATGAAACAACCTGCTTGAATGGAAAAGTAAAGTAGTGTTAGTGCTAGAAATATCACAAGAATCAAAGTAAAGCCTTTACGTACTGAATTTTATCCCCCACCATATTTGCCAGCTCATCCTCCTTCATAATCAATTTAAGGTCCAGAGAGGAGAGGATAGGATAGGGAATGTTACATTCGGTTCACTCGCTTCCTATAGCATCTTACCATGCAAACACACACAGAAAGGTCTGTATGTGCTGATACTGACCTCCCTCTCCATATGGATGGCACTGGGTTTGTGAGCGAGAAAAAGATATAAATAACGATAAAGAGAGAGGGTAGGAAGAGGAAGGAATTTCATGAGACGGAGACTCGCCAGATGATTATGCCAATGATGAGCAGCACTAGGGAAAGAACCACTGCCAGGATGCACATCTTCTTACGGGACTTTTGCTAGAGTGAAATAAAGCACAGAAAATATTGAAACGTATTATTTCTTGCTGAAAAATGTTTAAAAGCATCCATGACCAAGAAAAAATGTTTTTATTTAAAAATATTGATTTTGAAGAATACACAAACATATGCCAAATGCTGCTTAAGGCCTGGAACCCACTACACAAATTTTTATATCTGTAGAGATTTTTTAAAACTAGGCATCATTTTATAAAAACCTATACATTAAGATTAGTGTTTAATGCTTTTAGGGATGCTTATTTAGGCTGAGGTGGTAATCTAGTCGGCTTAAAGGGGGTATAAAGGCAAAAATAGCAAGACTGTTACTTTCTCAAACTAAAGTATTTTCATTTGTTTTTTATTTTCTGGTGTCTATTTCGGAAATATCTGGCAACAGACACTAACAGCTCCTATACTGTGATATCAGTGCACAGCTTGAAATAATAATTGTTCGGTAAACTGAACTAACTGTGATTATATTCAAACCCATTGTTGATGGTGTTTAAACATCAGAAAAATATCAGTCTACGCACAAGTTGTGTGTTTTGTTACATAACCTGTGAAATGGATGTCGTAAAAAGTAAAGACAACAATACAAATAACTTCTTAAACGGAAAGTATTACCCTGTTGCGTGCAGTCAAACTGCTTTAGACTAGAGGCTGACCGATATTGAATGGGCTGCGTTTGCCCATTTTATAAATTAAAACACAACACGCCATGTCAAATGTTACTGAACTTTTTTGACATCAGAACCGTACATGCATCGTTCTCTTAAAGCAGCTTGCGCTCTCCTTGCAAAAGACAATGATACATGTCAAAACAAAAGCACAAGATTTTTAGTAACTTTAGAGGCTGCTCAAGAAATAGATATGTTGCTTCTCGCACTGTATAAGGACAATGGACCGTTCTTCAGCTTCAACAGAAACTGAAAAACTATGGACAGGTTATTTTTTTTTTAATGATAACCCATAGTTTCTGGAATTTACTATTGGTGAGATTTATTGGGAAAACTGATATATTTGTCTTCCACTACTTAATGCTGTTAAACATGTTGAGTTTGCATGTTCAACGTGGTCAAAATATTTAAAACGTTAGACGTATGGCATAGTATTTCTCTGCACAATACACTCACCCATTCTCTTTTAAAGTAGAAGAAACACACACAGTTTCTGGCACTCTTATGTTAATCTTGAGAGCCAGTAGTGTAGAATCACCTTGTTTATAATTCAGAGAAAAGTCTTTTGTTTGCGTACATTTCCTGAACACAGATGCAGATTTACAAATGATTCCAGATAAAGCTGAGCTTCAAATCTCCTCACGAGGATTTCTACTGGAATATTCACACCGATGCTCCGCTCTTCCGAGCTCTCTGATTGGTGCGTGGGTGGGGTTTTATGGGGAATGGCCAGTAAATAACTCATTATCTTATGACGGTGATAGGTTGAATATTTGAAGAAGAAAAAACTTCTGTAACCTTTGGCTGTACAGGGGAGTGTATTGAGCACAGAAATACTTACATCATGCGTCTAACTAAGTTTTTTAATAATGGATCACGTTGAACATAACAAATCAACATGTTTATCCGTCTAAAGCCTTTATAATATATGAAACTGTGTGAAAATGTTCCTTGTATGAATCGGAAGCGATAATATCTAACAAAAGAAGAACAATTATCCCTTCATATAACCTAAAATAATTTCTATATTTTATGTGTCTGTTAATAAACAAATTGTAGTGTTACGAATGTGACATTCCTAAAAATAACACTCTCAACAAAAAAAGTCATGCTCTAAAAATAAAACATGGGCATCTAAACCACCAAAACCTTTGATAAAAACACAGTATGGTTGACATTTTTACGGAACTGCCCACACATAGAGAGAGGAAGAGAGACATCTCTGGTGCATGTTTAACTGTGGTGCTGTGTAGATAGATGCAGTATCTTTTATAAAATTGCCTCAAATAATCAAACATGTTTCGACTTAATAATGTCTATGACTATAAACAACATGATTTTGAGTAAAAAGTCTGCATCGACTGGCGACAATCGGCAGACATTCTGCAAGCACTGTTGACTTGCCCGAAATCAGGCCAGAAACCTGCAGAAACTTTGTGTAATGTATTCCAGGCTGAAGCTGGCAGCCCGTTGACTTCTGAAACACTGAAAATATATGTTTTGAATATTTTTCGATTGTGCTGGTACGGATTCTGAGGTGTGTGCAGAATAAAGCTGTCACCTGGTAGTGAGCTGCTCTCTGAAGTTGCTCGGCTCCTCTCTCCACATGCACCTCTGCACTCTCCACATTAGCCTCAATGCTGTCTGAAATTACAATTATTTACATGCCTTCAGAGGAACACAAACTTTTATTGAACAAAGGCATAGGAAACATCCAAATAATGCCCTTTACAAATACACTTCTCGTCTTCTCAAAGATTTTAACGAATTGGAAACAAGTGACATGTTAAACTACTTATTTCAACGATATTTTGTAAGACAAAACAATGGAAACAGAAAGTGTCATAATAATTGTGTTGTCTTAATTACTTTTGTTTTGTTTGAATCAAAACAGCACTACCACCCTTATGTCTATTTGTTGTTCGTTGTCTGGACTTTTGTATATTCAATATTTACGTTTACAGATGACCAATAGATGGATTTGTGTGCTCACAATCCAGGACTTTAAAGAGTTTCATGCATGTTGTTAATTTATAGACAAGTATGTTAACAGAAGTTAACTTACCAATCATTTCTCCCTGATCATGAATCATAACAGCAAGATCTTTGAAAATCTGATTGACATCCAAAATATCCGACTGCAAAGACATAACAGAAAAATTCAGACACGGAACAAATAAATCAATTATCCATCAAAAAGTACATTTTCTTAATTGTTAGTACCATCAGTATTTACATCTCTGGTAATACAATTACAAACTGGCAAACATTAGATTAACTGGTAGTAACATGCATCTTAAAGATTAAAATGGTTTTCTTGGGAACTTAACCTGACAAGAGAAACTGAAAACATGCTTCCAGCGAAGCATGTTGGATTTTAAAGGATTGGGATAACATACATTCATAGAAAGATAAGGTCGAAGCTAACCTCAAGTTGTCGAATGGCGGTTTCTCTTTCTTTAATGAGCTCCAGGTCTTCCTCGGTTATGGCTGCCTCTTCTGTCTGTATGGTGGTCTTACTCCAGTCTTCATTACTGCACAAACACGCACACAATGTATTAGTTTGGTGGTCCATTATAACTTGTGGCACTAAATTAAAGCAAAACCTAAAGACCAGGGCACACACATTCGGAATTGTATGCGTTTTCTTATATTCAAAACGCAAAAGATTTGTCAAACACAAAATCCTTGCACACAGAGTCTGATACGCATTAATTTATCCTTAGCGAAAGTAAACGCAAAACTCTATAATTTTTTTTAAGCAGCGATAATAATTTTATGTTGTCCTCTCTCTTCTTAAAAAAAGATAAGGAGGAAGAATTTAAGAATAGTCCATCCAATCCTTAGATTGTGAAGACAGATAGGAGAGTTCCACCTCAAAGAGCTGCAGGGTTCTCCCAAGAGTTTATTTCGGGATGTCAGTGCTTGAGTTTGATACTTTGCTGGAAGTGCTAGAGCAACATATTAAAAAGAAGAGCACAATTTATTTGTGAATCAATTAATCCTAAACAGAGGCTGGCAGTATGTCTGAGGTTTAGATACAGACAGACACACGCACCAAACTGCGGCTTTGGAGAAGTGCTCGCCAGGCAACCTATAGGCTTTGTTTTAAGGCCCTCCTCCTGCCTCCTTTTACAAAACTTGTCACAGATGTTAAAAATGGAAAAAGAAATTAATACCCCATGGATTTTAAACAGACATAAAATTCGGAGGCATTGTGCAAACTTGATTGACAGAATGTGAGGTCGAATTATTTTTTGTGTGTGAAAAGTTCAGAGTGATTGAAGAATGATCGTAAAAGTTTCTGGAACATACTTATCAAAGGACACCAGCTGCTCATCGTGACCCCCATCTTCAGCCTGCAAAGAAACACAAAACAATATACTGAGCGGGCATTTGATAAAACTAATTTGGTATAACATGCAACCAAATGAAATGCTTCACAATATTATAAAGAATATGTATTTATTATATGGGATGGAATGCATATTTTTTTCATATAAATCATTATTTTACCCATTTTTCCCGCAATCTTGATGAGTAAAAAGACACCCATGTCATTCACAAAAAAAATCACTTCAGCTATTGGTTTTTTTTAAGGTGAGGGACGGGGGCATTTCATGTCTCACGCTATAAGCAGTTTTGAGTTGCAATTACATTAGCCCATCCAAGTCGATTCAGTGGGTCTTAAAGTAAAGATTCAGTTTACTGTATATATATATGTCTTTCTGGTAAACTCTGAACATTAACTTCTCAAAGAACAACACAAAAACAAATACATGTTTCTTTTTCTAATAGAAAGGAGAAGTGAACTTGTGTCACTTTAAACCATCTCAACATCCTGGAGGTGTTTGAGACCAAATGCAGAAGTGCAACAACTTCTTATCCGTTGACTAACTTTTAGTTGTTCGACTAAATTTAAATGTTCTGAAATGTTAGTAAGATATAATAACATGCTAAGGTAATTCCCTTACAGATAGACGAGACCCTGCTCGAGCTCTGGCCACGGATTCCTTCTCCTTTTCTGCGGCTCGACGTTGCACTGCCTGAAAGTTGTTCAACGCAGCTGAGAAGTCGTTCATCAGCCGGTCCTTCTGGATTTTTTGCTGCCGCTGAAAAAAACCAATAATTTAGAGTTTCATGTAATTCAGAAAGACATTGCAGGAACTCCAAAACTTCCTCTAAACTGTGTGTTTTTTATTTATGGTTACTGATCCTGGAACTGTTTCTCCACTGGAGCATTGTGTCAGCAATGCGAAAAATTTCAACCACCAATAAAATGTATTCCTTAAATGTACTAATAGGCTCCAGATCCACCGAGGCATTTTTACAGCTTTTACATCTCAGGATGCACAATGTGTTGGACCAAATGGCCGACGGTAAGACAAATGTTGCTATATTTAAAGTCCAACACAATTTGTGTTTTGTATTGCTTTCATGAAGGTTTTATACTAAAATGTAGTCGTTTATTATTGTACGGTGGAAACAGAATGATAAACCAGGACAACTACAAGGACGCAAATAGATGTGAACTCTCGACAGGTGAAGTGAATTAAACTTATTTTTTATTTTTATTGATATTTCTTTCTACATAGAATTATATAATTGAATAGTGGTATAGTTTTTTATCTTTTTATCTATTTACTTAGTGTTATGTGTATGCACCGGGGGACTGAGAGTAACGCAATTTCGATTCTCTGTATGTATGTACTGTACATGTGGAAGAATTGACAATAAAGCAGACTTGAACTTGAACTTGAATGACTCAAATCATTGACACCTTCTGTTTGAAGAGTACCGGTTAGACAATACCCGTCAATTGATGTACAATGGTAGCGAAGTGAAATACAGTGACATGAGCAACATTTAACTGGGATTTTTGCCGTAACAAATGCAGGTAGCTACGCGCATCAGTGTTCTTGCGCACTTCCGTGTCAACAGTCAAGGGGCCACAAGGTGTCAGTAACCAGACACGCGTTGTCTGAAAAAACTTTAAACAGCGATATCAGCAAGTACACCGTCACTTTTGCAGTTTGAGTTATTAAATACACAATAACATGTAATGCATTTCGATTAATTTATCCGGGAATGCGTACGTGTAAACTCGACGTTACATCGAAGTTTGTTTTACTGAAAGAGAGGGGTTTCAGCAGTTAGCTACATTCTTGAAGACGTTCACGTCAGGCTACGGTGTAGGTAGGGTGCCTGTCTCTGTAGGCCACGGCATGGGGCCGATGCAGAACTAAAAAAACATCCGAGAAGATATGGTTGTGTCAAGCGACACGTCAAAGTTGAAAGTTGCTTAAATGAATGCAACAATAAGCGACCTTCGGGAGCGACTACTAACAGTAGAAAAGATAGGAGCTCATGCCATCCATCTCCTGTCTGACCTGTCACAAGAACAAGCAAAAACTAGGAATGCCTTCTAGTTAACTCATTACAAGAAAATAGTGACACAGTGATGGAGAAGCTGGAACTGCTTCTCATCAGCATAACATGCTGACACTTTTAAATGTAGTGATATTGTGGACATGCACCTGTTCGGACATGGAGACAGGTAGAGAGAGAGAGCCCACATCTTTAAGGTGTTTGTTTGTCTCTTTGGCCAGCTGGTTTGTGTAGTGTTGAACCTGCTGACTGAAAGCAAAACAGAAGTATTGTGAGTATAAGACAAAATAGCATGTGGCAAATAACGTCCAATCGAAAATATTACGAGCAAAACACACTCACAGTCTCTCCCGCAGGTCACTTGTGTCTTGTTTGGTTCCCAGTTGGTTGACCATGCTCTTGATTTGAGCAGCTAATGAAAATTCACAGTTAGAACATAACCAACAAATAAGTCCAGAATTCAAGACCGTCTCATGAGATGACTTAAGATAATATGGTCTGTTCATCTCACAAAGAAATGAATATAAGAACGGTTCACAGGAAATAGCATTGATGTGTTTAATATCCTTAACATTTTCACAAGCATAGTTTAACACAACTGAAAAATCAACGCACAATAATCCACTAAGGCCTGTTCTGTGATACTGTATACAATCATGACTTTAGTCTTAGAGAAATAATTAGTTTCTATGTAGCTTAAGATCGCTGAAATGAGTTATCCGTCTGATGTAAGTAACAGTAATGAAGAACAGTGGTTCACACGTACTGTTCTGTGTGATCTTCTGAATGTTGGAGCTGCATGTCTGGATCAGACTGCCGAAGTCTTTTGGTGGAACGCGCTGCTCTGTTCTTCCGTACGACATGACTGCTGGATATTCCAGTGGCTCTGGATGAAGATCTCCGGAGAAATGGCAGGGAACTGCAGCAGGAAATGTCTGTGGCAGAAGATGCTGATGTCAGAGAAACATTGTTTCAAAGGAACTTACTTTCAGTCATGTAAAGTTAAATTCCAGATGAAATTGTCGGTTTAAATTCCTATATAAAGACATTGATAACGTATAATATATATATGTATCTGCAGCTTATAATACTTATATCTTGATGAGCGTAAAAATGTAAATGTATGATGATAGTTTTCATCGATTAAACATTGTAAACATGAGCAAATGTCAATCGATGTATCTGTAGTTTACAGTAACACATGACCTTGTTGCTTTTTTAGAAAGCTGGATTTGACTTTCACGTATCAGGATTGGCGTTTAAAACACAACGTGATTAGATAACAGACGAACACACGGCCTTAAACAAACTCAATCACATCACTCATGTAAGAGCTCAAGCCTAGAGAAACATGCAGTCTAAACAACACATGCATGATAGATTCTTTATATATGATATAAGACAACAATACACAACTCACGACACACAACACACACCACTCACGACACACAACACAGAACACACCGTACGACACAAAAAACACAACTCACGAAACACAAAGAACACAACTCACGACACACAACTCATGACACACAACTCACAGGACACACCACTCACAACACACAAAACACAACACAGAACACACCGTACGACACAAAAAACACAACTCACGACACACAACTCACGTCACACAACACACAGGACACAGAACACAACTCACGACACAAAGAACACAACACACACCATACGACACACAGAACACAAGACAACACACAACACACAGAACACAACTCACGACACACAAAGAACACAACTCACGACACACAACACACAGAACACAAACACAGAACACGACTCACAACACACAGAAGACAACACAAAAAACACAACACAAAAAACACAACTCACGACACATAGAACACAACAAACACCATACGACACACAGAACACAACACAAAAAACACAACTCACGACACAAAGAACACAACACAAAGAACACAACACACAGAACACAACACACAGAACACAACACACAGAACACAACACACAGAACACAACACACAGAACACAGAACACAACACACACACACACACACACACACACACACAGAACACAACACACAGAACACAAGACAACAAACACACCACATAACCCATACATCACACAACATCACACACCACACATCACACACACACACACACACACACGCACACACACACCACACAACCCACAACATCACACACACACACACACACACACACACACACACACACACACACACACCACACAACCCACAACCCACAACATCACACACACACACACACACACACACACACACACACACAAACACACACACACACACACACACACACACAGAACACACAGAATACACAGAATACACACAGAACACACAGAATACACACAGAACACACACAACACACACAGAAAACACACACACACACAACACACAGAACACACAGAACACACACACACACACACACACACACACAGAACACACACACACACACACACACACACACACACACACACACACACACACACACACACAGAACACACAGAACACACAGAACACACACACACACACACACACACACACAGAAAACACACAACACACAGAACACACACACACACACAACACACAGATCACACACACACACACACACACACAACACACACACACACACACACACACACACACACACACACACCACACACAACACACAGAACACACAGAACACACACACACACACACACACACACACACACACAGAAAACACACAACACACAGAACACACACACACACACAACACACAGATCACACACACACACACACACAACACACACACACACACACACACACACACACACACACACACACACACACACACACACACACACACACACACACACTGAACACTACATGGGTTCATTGGATCACATGACAGTGTTTGTCTGAACTACATGACATTAATATTTATAAAGTGTGTGTGTGTGTGTGTGTGTGTGTGTGTGTTCTGTGTGTTGTGTGTGTGTGTGTGTGTGTGTGTGTGTGTGTGTGTGTGTGTGTGTGTGTGTGTGTGTGTGTGTGTGTGTGTGTGTGTGTGTGTGTGTGTGTGTGTGTGTGTGTGTGAGTGTGTGTGTGTGTGTTTAAACAGACAACACTGATAAATATAAACTGCATCATCATCATCATCAGTGTCATGTAAAGGAGAAGAGCTGAATAAACATCAGTTTAAAGTCACAAATTAAATGTTTAATTAATTAATCATAAATATGAGATAAAACCAACAAACAGACCCCGCTGAACTGTCAATCATCACAACCTTTAGCGTTACACTATACATGATGACGTCATCATCTGCTGTGACGCAGCCACACGAAGCGTCTCTTTAGTTTCTATTGTGATAATTAAAGAAATGTAATTGTCGTGAATTTATATAAATGTCGATAAATAAGAATAATACCTTTCTTCAGCTCGGGCCGCTCCTCACACAGCACTTCCGTTATGATGCACTTTGTACTTCCGGTAAGAGCAGCGCCCTCGTAAGCACGTGACAGCACGCATGCATGCGTCTGACAGACTTCATGCGGCGTCATACAAACGCATCAATGTATGACGTCACAGTATCGCGAGACAAACTGTGTCCAACACATCTCGCGATACTGTGATGTCATACGCAGATCAGTCTTTAATGCAGATTACAGGATAATATAATTGACTGCATATTTTTGCTATTCTGAGAGTAAATATTATTTTTTTAATTTAAAAAATCTTCACATTTCTGTATGTAGTTAACAGTGTTAAAGTTTACATGAAGTTAATTTTAAAATATGTTAAAGATGTTATAGATTAGATTAGATTAGATTCAACTTTATTGTCACTGCACATGTAGGATACAAGGCAACGAAATGCAGTTAGCATCTAACCAGAAGTGCAATAAGCAGTAAATACAGGTTATATATGTATATATACAATAATTATACAGAATATAAGAATAAAGATAAGTATTATGGACAGATTTACAGGTTAATATACAGGCAGATATACAGGCAGGTGTGCTATGAACAAACTATACATTATGTAAAGTGTATGTACACTATAGACAGATCTATGAACATATACATTTATTAAAAGACAAAAACAAGTCTCTAATGTGTTTTATTTTTCATGCTTGTAACTAAATTTTATTTATGTTAAGATTCATAAAAATCCTACTTTTAAATCTTTTTATGTTAAATTTTATTTATGTTAAGATTCATAAAAATCCTACTTTTAAATCTTTTTTATGTTAAATTTTATTTATGTTAAAATTCCTAAAAATTTAATATAAAGTTACATTTTATTAAATTAATTATAATGGTTAGCAATTAGAGATGTATGTATTTTATTTAAGGTAGATAAATGTTATTTATTTTGTGTTCCAACAATTAAAGAGACGTCAAAGCTATAACCGGTTATATGTAATTTTGTACAGTAATATCAAAATAAATAATAGTAAAAACTTGACAATAAAAATAAAATTGTCTTACTTTCAGACATTAAATATACACATATAGGTTTGAACCAACTGGGGGTGTTGCTAAGAAACCGTAAATCCCTATAATATTGAGTATATAAATTATATAGTGAATAAACATAAATAACAATAAAAATTCCTTCCGGCAGGTTTATTTAAAAAATACAACTAAGGTGGATAAGAAAATAAATCACAATTTGTATAGAATAGTGATAAGAATTTTCAATAAGAACAAAAATATTATTTTTCTACCCAGTTCATTTGCTTAACAGACAGAACCTGCTGTTTGAATTTAAACCTCCGTTTACCTTTAACCTCCGTTTCCTGTTAATTAAACACAAGGAAACTATAACTCCATTGTTTTATCCACTTTAGCAGTTATAAATTATTACTGCAGTCTTTAACTTGTGTCATCAATATTCTTGTTCCTATACACATTCTGTTATTACAAATCTTCGGAATGTTATCAAATACTAGCGATCACAGATGTGTGTCTTCTCTAGGTCGTCTCTTCATTTTGGTATAACGGCTCGGGGAGGAAGCTCGTCACATTACACAGAACCCCGTCCCACGATTCAGGAGGCTGGAAGAAGCATTCAATCAAAGCACTGTAAAACTCCTCACTCCTCTCCATTAATCTCTGATTTTCCTCCGTCACATCAACAACGTCTGGATCTGCAACGCAGAAAAATGACACGCAGTCATATACATTTCAGTGGCCTTCTCGTTTTACATTTACATTTACATTTAGTCATTTAGCAGACGCTTTTATCCAAAGCGACTTACAATAGTCGAGGAGACAATGAAGCGGTAAATAGCCGATACAACAATAGGTGAACAAGTGCTACAACAATGTTACCGAGTTACACAAAGAGAAGTTATAAAAAGTATATATATATAATTTTTTTTTTTTTTGATAAAGTGAGTACTTAGAAAAGTAGTGAGTTTTGAGACGGGACTCAAGATTCTTTAATATGTGAACATATACTTACACTCTAGGTCTTCCTTTTCCTTTTCTTCGTGGTCCTGTTTGATATTTTTAAATATGAAAAACAAATAAAAACATTACTAATTCATCACACCCAATGATAATACATCAATATTTATGTCAGCGGGTGATAAACGCACATTAACCTCTGGGATGTTCTGAGAGGAGTTAGAATCGTAGTTCAAGTCATATAAGCTGGAAGGATCAGGACACTGCGGATAATAGTACTGGACCGGATGCAAGTTATGGATGTTGAACGTTTCTGGCTGAAATTGCCAACTTTGGCTTTCTGCTGACACTTTCTTCTTCCTAGCAGAGAAGAAAACAAGATAGCCTTGATCATATGTCCAATCCGTCAATCACGATCACACTGTATATTAACCTGTCTGTATATTAACCTGTAAATCACTCCATAATACTTATCTATATTCATATATTCTGTATAATTATTGTATATATACATATATAACCTGTATTTACTGCTTATTGCACTTCTGGTTAGATGCTAACTGCATTTCGTTGCCTTGTATCCTACATGTGCAATGACAATAAAGTTGAATCTAATCTAATCTAATCTAACGATGCTAACATGAATGTTCAATACTTATAATAACACACGAAAAAACAGAAAAGAGACTTTTAACCGAAATATCTTATACTGGTGTTTTTCCTCTAATCTAGTTATTTTACGATCTTCTGCTGTGCGTAAAGAACTGCTTCATCCTATAGAGACGGTGTGTCAAAATCCCGTCTAGTATCCAGACAAAGACTCTGATGTACCACACTATACATTTAATTCACCACTCGAACTTATCCTCACAGTTTGTTTGTTGCCAGACTCAGTCGTAAGGATTTTTTCCCGAGTCCAACAGCACCCTGGAGTTCCGTCAAGGCCCGTTTCTGATCTCTTTCGCTCTCGAAGCTCACAAACCCACAGCACCTAGAAACAACGCAGGACATTTGAAACAGGAAAATGTATGGAAATGAAGGGCTGTGTGCGGTCGGATCTCACTTCGAGTATCCATTGCTGTCCAGGACGATCTTTCCGCTGCAGCAGGATGAGAAACGGTAATGAAAGAACTCGTACAGCATGCCGTCATCCACGTCTGGGGTGAGATCCGACACAAAGAGGGAGAAAGTAGAACTGCAGAAACAGAAATGAGTTAGTCATTGAAACAGTTCAAAGGTGATGTCTTGAAATATCTATGACCTATCTTATTGAAATGCGACAACTTGTTTTAGTCTAAGAACGGTCTAAAACATGCTTATAAATAATGTATAACATCGAGATTTACGCGTGCTTTTATCCAGAGGAAATGGTATGTAAATGTAGCAGATGTGTTTCATAAATGTACCCGATTTTAATAATCGACGCACATTATGATGACTGTCAATGTTTACGTTTTAACAGCTTTAACATGAAGCCATGTGAACCCCAACAAAAAACTCCTTGGCACTTGGTACGCATGTTGTTCTTTCTTAATAGGACTGGCATTATTTAACTTACGATTGCTTTGTTACCTCTTGTTGTAAATGCGTCTTTTGTAAACCTCATTTGTAAGTCGCTTTGGTTAAAAGCGTCAGCTAAATGCAAATGTGGATCCTCATATCTCCGAATCATTTGGCTGTAGTATATGGTTCCTAAGGTGGAACCTCAGCATACATCTATAAGGACGTTAAGGTATCTCTAACATGTCTGGATCCATTGGTATATACGACAAGGATTTTTAATGTAAAAATATTTCACAAACAGATGGACCAAACTCTGTGTTAAAATATAATAACAAAGCTGGCATCTCCACCCCCTCCGATATGGTTCCTACTTTAAGATAAAGAGTGTATTAGTGTTCCAAAATATCCAAACACGTCCATTAATATTTTGATTTTCAGCATAGACGTGCGGCTCGCTTCTGTAAAACAAGCTTAAATATTTAGACACGTAAATGAGCCATTTGTAATATAGTTAAGACACATACTGCTTGATTTTTTAAAAAGCTGTGCAAAACTCTAGTTGGAGAATGAGCCGATACCCCCCTCCCAAAAATAGTGTCGTGTTCCTTTACCCACTTAAGAGCTAAAGCATGACCTATTCCATCTATACAATACTCATTCTAAGCGATATTAAAAGAGAGGACAATACAGATTGTTTTAGGAAACATTTCTCACCTGTTCTCTCCATGTTTCCCATAGGTGGAGCGACTCAACTTGAACCGTTTAGGCTGTAAAGATGAGGAACATGTCTGTAGTAAGATTATGTATGGATCTACTCATATTCCTAACATAAATGTGATGAATGAAAAGAGTTCGTACAGGAGTGGCACCAGGTAAAGGTTTTCCATTCACTTTGCGAAGGCATCTCTCAACCGAAGTATCATCGATCAGCTCCACGAAACCATAACCTGCCGCTTCCCTGGAGAGAGGACCATCATTCCCATCACTCCCATCATTCTCATCAC
>CM065657.1:21643472-21645972 GCA_033220385.1 Triplophysa yarkandensis
GACAGTAAGGCCTCCCTTCCGTAATGTGTACGTGGAGCGGGGAAAGGAAGAAGGTGTTGGATGCTACCAGGTTTGGCTCTCATGCAATCTTTAGAAACTGTTCCACTTTGTCTTCCTCCACAGCATCCGAAAACATTTCGTAGTTCTGCGGAAGGTAAAAGCAAAAAAGTTTACAGAACATATTGTGTTTATTTTGACTGAATGTAATAAATGTATTATAAGTAATGCCCTGTTTTGACAGCCCCTTTACTATTTCATTATATGAAAATAAAAGGAAACAAAAACACCTTTTGCATTATTAAAGTACTTGTGCACATGTTGTGAAACAAATAAATTATTCAGATCGGGAATGACATGAGTAAATGATCATTCTATAGAAATATTTATATAAATATTATTAACCATCATATAATGATCTATGTTTTTGTTTAACTTTGTTCTGTTAATGTTATGCTCATGTAAGGTTCCTTTCTTAACTTTATTGTGTTTCTGTGGTCGGCATAAATGATGCAATCTTTTTGACAGATACAGAACTAGAGTATATACATCTGCGTAAAATGAGACTGAATAGCTTTCTATAATAGTTGATTTTCTTATAAATTTTGTCTTTGCGTGTAAAAAAGTTTCTGTTTATTCCGGATTAATTATTTCCTTTATACATCACACATGTTCTAACCGACTGTCTGCAGGGGTTCGACTGAACCTGAACGAGTGCCAAAATAAACAGTCAGCTACAAGTCGAAATGAACACATAAATCCAATAAATCTGAATAAAAATAAAAAATCCATATTATTATCTTTATTTCCTTTTTTTGTCACCTCTCCGATCTTCAGAAATACAGCTTTTTAGCAACATAGTCATGTATATGTCAAAGACACGGCATAGATCTGTGTCGAGATATAGATGAAGTACAATATATATTGCTTTTGGATCGGTACACGCCTAACTGTGTTATACAGTGGGTAACAGCAGCAACAACTGCATATCCGAGAGATTGATACGAAATAATAAAGAACGACCTCATGAACAAACATTAATTTGTGTTCACAAATGCTCGCTACAATGTGTGCATACATAACATTTTTTATTGTGCATCTTATTAAAACGTATTTTAGTGTACTGTTTCACATCTACACTTCATAACCTCATTCAAAAATGTTTACATTTACATGGTTTTGAACTTATGAATGAATAAAATAAATGGAATGACATATTATTAATTGGTAAAGTAATGCATAATGCAATTTCAGTTAAGCTGCTTTATTATGTTATTAAGTGCTCTGTTTTCCCACACTTATATTGTACTCAATCTACAACAAATTCATCTTGAGTCCTTCTAGATATAATCTTAAGATCATATAAGCGATCTATTTTGCTATTAATATGAACTAATACCATATCTCTAAACTGGTTCGTACCACGGGTACCAGCAGCAGAATGGATTAATTATAGGGCAGTTAGGGCAGTGGTGGCCTGGTGGTTCGAGTCTTGGACTTGTGATCCAAAGGTTGATGGTTCGAGACTCCGAACCAGCGGGAATACCACGACTGAGGTGAGACCCTTGAGCAAGGCACCGTCCCCCCCCACTGCTCCCCGGGCACCGCAGCATGGCTGCCCACTGCTCCGGGTGTGTGTTCACAGTGTGTGTGTGTTCACAGTGTGTGTGTGTGTGTTCACAGTGTGTGTGTGTTCACTTACTGGATGGGTTAAATGTAGAGCACAAATTCCAAGTATGGAACACCATACTTGGTAATACGTCACGTCACTTCACTTCACTACAGTGTGTGCCTTGACCTTCACATAAATGTATTGCTGAAAAGTTCTATCAATGCCAAGTTAAAGTGAACCCCCCCCGAAACCCTCCTGCAAGTCCTCCTTACCCCACAGTACTCGTCTCCGTTGAATATCTGGGGCGGGATTGCCGTGGGGTTACCCGATTTACTCCTCATCTCATCCCGGACGGCACCTCCCACTGCGATGTCAATCAGCTCATACTTGATGCTCTTACTATCCAGAATCCGCATGACCTCGGCCTGCTGAGACTTGACCTGAGAAGCATGCAAGAGTCTCAAGACAGTTAATGGAAGATGCAGAAGAATGTGAACATGCATTTACATTTAGTCATTTAGCACACGCTTTTATCCAAAGCGACTTACAATAGTCGAGGAGACAATGAAGCGGTAAATAGCCGATACAACAATAGGTCAACAAGTGCTACAACAATGCTACCGAGTTACACAGAGAGAGAAGTTACAAAAAGTATATGTATAATTATTTTATTTATTTTTTGATAGAGTGAGTAGGTTAGAAAAGTAGTGAGTTAGATGTAGCCGGAAAAGATGAGTTTTTAGGTGTTTTTGTAAGGAATCTTACACTTCTTGGTTGAAATAACTCATTTCAATTCTCTTCCGATCATATGAAGCGCATTAGAGAAGTTGTGACATATAAATATTCCCTTTCAACTTCCTGTTATAGTGTAAAAACAGGAAGGAAGTGAAC
>CM065657.1:21650972-21723472 GCA_033220385.1 Triplophysa yarkandensis
CATATACGGCTATAACAGCACATGTGATCAATGTTAACAAATACAATAAAACAAACAGCATCGCATCCCTATCAGCGTGGAGATGAATGTAGATGTGTCGTCGGTTGAGGTAGTCCAAATATGTGGCATGGATCTGGCAGAGGGTACACAGAAAAACCAGCACGTGGAATACTTGATGACCCTGACCCAGGAAGTCACAGTGACCTGGAAGCCAGCACTGAGGTACGGGATGAGTAAAGAAAAAAGCACCAGAGAGGAAGAACATGACTTGGCCCAGGTGGAAGGTCAAAGCTTTTCGGATCGCTCCAAAGTAACCAGAGGCTAATACGATGAAACACAGGACTGCTGTCCCAACTATAAGCTAGGGCCGAAGGCACCACTTGGCCGACTTTGCGAATCCAAGGAGGCAGGCTGTGATTCCAATACAGCAGCAAAAGCAGCACAGACAACTCAAAAGGCTTGCGACGGGCATAAAAAGGCCTTGGACACGTTCGTGCCAACTCATCTCAATAGCTAAGTAATAATGAGCCACTGCGCTCCCATACTGATACAACGCCACACCTACATAATCCGTGAAGTAAAAAGCATAATGACAAAGTTCAGATTTTGCTGCCAGCAGGTGGGCCAAGGTGCTGAAAGTCATGTAGGCCACTGAGGATGACAGAAGGACGAGAAGAGGCCAGGAATGAGCGTCGGTGATGAAATCGACTGTCTCTATAAGCTGTGCCGTTCTTATCAGGACCACAAGCGCCCCAAGTAGATGGGTCCAGACATTTATTGTCTCGTTGTGACACCGCATAAGGGAGCCAAAGTAATATCGCCAGTTCCGGTGGAGCGGCCGGTACCCAGAGAGGACGGATCGCTCACGGAAGAACTGAGGAACGTCTGTGTCTCGTAAGGTGTCGGGCATGCGAGGCATCGCCTCTGCAAACATCTGTCGTACAAGTCTCAACTGCGGCACCGTGAGCCTTCCAAACTTCTCCATAAGAGGTGTTTCCGTTGCAATCTGTAGAACACTAGCCAGGAAAAATAAATGGTAATTAATCCAAACAATTGAAAGGATTCACAGCAAACTTTTTTCATTCGAAACGTATTATGGGGATCATGTGATGGTGGTTAGAGAGTTGGACCTGTAAGCAGAAGGTTGTGGGTTCGAATCCCATTGTCAGACAATAACTGAAGTGTTCTTGAGGAGGACAACTTACCCCTGTTTGCTCTCTAGTGAAAATTAGCCACTGCATACTACTTGAAAGTCGCTCTGGATAAAAGCGTCTGCCAAATAAACGTACATGTACATGAGCACTATGTTATATATTCTAGTGGACTGATCAGTGCAAAATAGTTCAGGCTCTTGGTGAAGAAGAACTAATGTTCTTTAAAAAACTCCTAAAAACTCATCTTTTCCGGCTACACCTAACTCACTAACTCACTTCTTTTCTAACTACTCACTCTTTCAAAAAAAAAAAATATATATATTTGTAACTTCGCTCTCTGTGTAACTCGGTAGTATCGACTATTGTAAGTCGCTTTGGATAAAAGCGTCTGCTAAATGACTAAATGTAAATGTAAATGTAAAAGAAAAACGTGAAATTAATCAATTCAAATCAATTCAAATTCACATCTATTTCTAGACTATAATATGCTTTAAAAATGTATGTTAGTACTTTTAAAATAATATTAACACAGGAACCTGTTTTGGTGAATAACAAGACCTCTTTGCTCACTCTAAGTTAACAATATCACATATAAAGGTTATATTCTATTATTTTACTGTCATATACTTTGAAAAGCATTTTTCTTACTGTCCATAGCTGCGATTTAAATCTCTTCTGCTATAGAAAACAAAGCTGTACACTATCACGTTAAACCAGATCCAAATAAATAAAACTCCGCTTTTTTAGACGATTGTTTGTCAAAAAAACAGACACACAGCCTTTTCCCGTCCTAAATGCAGCGGTCAACGTTTGCCGCACTTCATAAATGACCACACATTTCACAAACCTGGAAACGCATCCGTGGGCCAGAAATGTTACCCTGCTATACATTAAATATTACACTATAAAAAAATGTATGCAATGAAATTGGAGTTGAGTCTTTCTGACTGCATGAAAATGTATAATTTCATCTTGTGAGTCTGGTTCTTAACTCAATCACAGCATCTACCTCACCTAAAGCCAAAACCAAATGGACTGGAGTAGGTGCTTACCTTGGTCAGAGTATGCAAAGAAATTATTAAAATATGCTTCCCTAGACTTCAGACACCTGCTTCAAAGATTGTATGTACCTGTGGCTGAAATCAGGTCTGGGACATGCAGGAATCAGAAACGCACTGAGATGGATCGCAGTCGACGGCCTTGCCCACACCTGCAGCAGGGCAGAGGGTGAAGCGTGGAATGCTTGGCACTTAACGGTTTGCAGAAGAATAGAGAGGCTATCAGTCCGTCTGAGCAAAGTTCACCTGCAGGCACGATCACACTATAGTCTGACTGTGACGGAGGTTAGGTTGCATAGGTGTTTGGAAATGGCAGCGTGTTTGAAACGGTTCATCTATGGATGTCAAGAAGGTGAAAGTTCCAGGAGGTCTCACCTGTTTGTAGGGATCTAAGATATACTTACCTGCTTTCTCGAGTACTCCTTGTATTTCTTGGATGTTTCTTACCGGTGTCTCTCAGTGTTTTAGCTTCATTCGCCCGCACCATCTCATTGCTTCATCTCCATTGCACAGAATTCCAATTGTTTCATTTCATTTACATTGCTTTGTCTTGCTTTGTACTATTTCCTCTCTATTTTCTTTTTTCTTTTCGTTTCCCGGTAATGCTTTGAAATTCACTGTATAAATAACATGGAATACTGTTTTTGAATAAACTTGTAAGACTTTTTAACGGAAAGTTTGTTACAGTATATTGTGTCGTGTATATTCCAGAGATGGTTAAATTCTGACTTGAGAATGCAGTCACACATTTAGTGTTGTATTATTCTTTGTTATTTTGAACCAAAAATATCACAAGGTTATAGGAGTTCCTATGACAGGTCATGTTTGAGAAAGGCTTATGCCAAAGGTTCAGGGTTAAGGGGTTGGTGAAGAAGTATTATGGATTTAAATTATGTGCAACCCACATGTTAAAAAAATGGATTTTTGACTCTTTACATTGTGGTTATATTGAAAGTGAGAGAGCTCACCAGATGGGGCTCTTCCTCTATAAATCCTTAATTCTATAACCCCACATTCACTGAAAATGATTCACATTACAAAAAATGTCACTTTTCTTCTATTCCGTGCTACAAGTTTCTCTATTAACGGATATAATAGAGATAGATGCTGTGACAAGCTATTACATAAAATCAATGTGTTTCTTTGAAATGGCATTCCTTCGCAGGGAGACTCAATTAACCTCTGTTCATATGGTAAAGGTTATGTTTTTTGACCATTTAAACACAGATGTTTCCCTCAAGAGGCCTGTCTGTTGCCCACCAAGGATGATGTATGTTGGTTCAATTCAAAAGGGCCAGAAACTATACAGTAAAATCATTCAAAGGTCATTTAGGGGCTTATCCATCAAACGACACCGATCATACTGTATACAGCCTCATGGTAATCCGTTCAAGAATTGAAAGTTATTTCAATTAAGCACAGAAATGAAGAATGTAAGCGAGATAAAACCTCCTGGAGGTGGAACGATGATATATATTTGAAAGTCCCAGACACTGGCCGGCACATTTTCCGCTCTAATTGGGTCGGATGGGGCTGGCAGAAATTGAGATGGCATTTTCGCAGAAGATCTCCCCCAGCTCGCAGTATCTGTGCTGCCGTGACTTCGTTTATCAATGTCTTTCTGCTTTTGCTGAGTAGTTTGTTTTTGCTGCGGGCACCATATATCACCTGTCAGGTGTAATGGGGGCTAGAGAGGGGAACATGTGGCGGAAGATTATTCCCATGAGCCCATCCTCTCCTCCTCTTGCCTGACTACAGATCCATGCAGGAAACCTGAGGTTAACCGATGTACCATTTATAGGATACACCGATACTCTAGGGACACTGTTAAACCCTCAAAGATCATTATTTTACCATTTTGTTGAGCAATTATGTCTAGGACCAAGTTGTAAATTATTTTTCAAATGTCACTGTCAAAGAGCATTATAAGAGAAACAGCATACAGTATAGTACACTATACGGTACACTATACAGTGCACTATACAGACTGATATCTCAAGTGCATACCTATTAAGGGATTATTATATCTCTAATATCTACTATGTTTCTAATAACACATTTATACTTTTTAATTATGAAAATATTTCTCCTTAAAATAGCTTGAATGGAACTTTACACATTATTAAGTATATGCAGAAACATGAATATGCAAATAAGACAGCTGCTGAAACTGAAAGTGAAACTGAGAGCTGACACAATAGCTCAGTGATAATTTCAGCCCAAATCTATGGACAGTCATTGCATGTTTATGGCTCATAGTCCTGATCCATGGGGTCCGATGAGTTTTATCTGAAGATGCATCAGTTCTATAAACAAAATAATCAAAAATGATGTAAAATGAGACATTTGCACTTGATTGGTCTTTAGGCCTATTATAACACCACATACACATATAAACAATATTATAGATCAAATGCAAGACCAAATCTCAGCACATGATATAATGTGTTACTATTAAGAAAATTAATTAAATTAAGGAAATTCTTTTTGTATTGACACGTATGCATTATCGGAGAACACTTCACAACCTCATTTCTGGCTTTGTATTATTTTATTTAAGGTCTTACATGTATGTCCCAAAGTCATTGGTTTAACATTCTAATATATTTGCACTGTTTGCCTCTTTCGAATTACTCTAAATTCCATTCACGTCAAAATTAATTTATTTTATTAATAATAACGTAATAAGAACAGTGGTTTGTCTAATGAATAGAATAATATATAAAAGTGAAAACTTCCATCAACCTTTACTTTATATTTTCTGACAGTGACGTGATGATGACATATTTAAAAAATGAGTTGTTGTTTTTATCAATGTGACTTAAATAAAGGACTAACCTTCAAACGGGGACGGTTTGTATTTACATTAAAATGGAGGTCAACAGATTTAAAACACAAAACTATTCCTGGAGTATTTGAGCAGAATAAGCTTTTAAGGTTTAACTCTTAATGCGTGCATTGATTTTATAAATATGTTTTTTTCACGGCACATTTGTCTTATTCCTAACCGTATCAAAGTGAATAATCACTATTAATTGTGCATATAATATTTGTGGTATATAATGGTAAGAAACGCTTGAAGCTGATTTTAAGACACATGTTTTTATTAAAAAAAGGGTCAAAATTAAATCTAGACTGAAAATTAAAAACTATATATTTCCATAACTAAAGCATAAAGTTTGACTGCAAAAGAATGAAGAATAAAGGCGAGGAATAAAGTTTGACGCAACGATGAAACCTCAAATCTTCAGAAGGTTCTCAGGATCTCTGAAGAAATGTAACACAGACCAACAATAAATACATCATATTAGTAATATATTGTAAAATACATAAAAGAGTTTTTTTCTAACTTTAAAGATTAAAAGTGACTCTTAAAGGGCCAACATGACATCATTTTAAACCAAAGTTTAATACATTTATTTTCAAGAAACTGAAAATAAGAGTAAGGAATTTATGTTTGAACTGATGTCATGTCACCTATTAGATCATAAAACCAAATATATTTAAAAAATCATGACTGTGATTCTTATTCATGGGAATTAAATGTCAGAAAACTTTATCTTAGTGTATTAAAGCCTGAGAACTTGTGGTTGCTGAAAAACAGAGATTATATGGTTAACACATTCCATTTAATATTAAAAGTGTACATTTATCATTAAAAGTGTACATTTATCATGTTTGTGTACATTTATCATGTTTTGTGTCTCTTGCATCTATTGCAAATGAATGTTCCTGCAAACCCCGCAGGCCCTGCTCTCCCCGATCAACGTATGATACGCAAACCTCGCGACAACTAGAACAGAGACGCGCCTTAGCTTCGCTCTCGCGAGACTGTGATGTCATAAGCACGTCGGTCTGCGCAACGATGCGGGAAAAACAAGCACAGGTCAGAGGCGCGCTGCAGTCGGCGAGCAGAACCCGGAAGCGCGACGCTCGCGTCGGCAGCGCGTCTCAGCTTCCAGGAAGCGGAACGCATGAAGTTCATTTTTCAGCGCTGCTGATGGCGGAAGCTGTCGAAATAGAAACCATGAAGAATTATAACATCGCGTTTGAGAGAATCGCGCCGGACATCAGCCGCTATCCCTACTGTATCGTGTGGACTCCGATCCCGGTGCTGTCGTGAGTCAATATGTTAATTAATTAATTACGATGACGTCATCAGAGGCTCTGTCTCGAGCTATGGATGTGTGATACACGTTTTATCACAAATTATGATAATTCACTAAAGTCGTATTTAAATGTCTTGAATAAAATACATGAACCTTACAAAAATACATTTAATAGATTAATATTAATATATATTAATTTAATATATTTTTTAATGAAATAAGAATGCCAGAAGTTTGTTAAATTACTTTGTTTCGCCATTGTGTCAAATTTATTTTTATTTTTTTATTTTATTTTAAATGTAAGTTTTATGGTAGGATGGGGTAATGAGTAATATGTTTAATTTATAATAAATGATTTTATATTATCTATATCGTATGATAATTTAATGAGTAATATGTTTAATTTATAATAAATGATTTTATATTATCTATATCTTATGATAATGTAATGAGTAATATTTTAATCTGTAATAAATGATTTTATATTATCTATATCGTATGATAATGTAATGAGTAATATTTTAATTTATAATAAATGATTTTATATTATCTATATCGTATGATAATTTAATGAGTAATATTTTAATTTATAATAAATGATTTTATATTATCTATATCGTATGATAATGTAATGATTAATATTTTAATTTATAATAAATGATTTTATATTATCTATATTGTATGATAATGTAATGAGTAATATTTTAATTTATAATAAATGATTTTATATTATCTATATCGTATGATAATGTAATGAGTAATATTTTAATTTATAATAAATGATTTTATATTATCTATATCTTATGATAATGTAATGAGTAATATTTTAATCTGTAATAAATGATTTTATATTATCTATATCGTATGATAATGTAATGAGTAATATTTTAATTTATAATAAATGATTTTATATTATCTATATCGTATGATAATTTAATGAGTAATATTTTAATTTATAATAAATGATTTTATATTATCTATATCGTATGATAATGTAATGAGTAATATTTTAATTTATAATAAATGATTTTATATTATCTATATCGTATGATAATGTAATGAGTAATATTTTAATTTATAATAAATGATTTTATATTATCTATATCGTATGATAATGTAATGAGTAATATTTTAATTTATAATAAATGATTTTATATTATCTATATCGTATGATAATGTAATGAGTAATATTTTAATTTATAATAAATGATTTTATATTATCTATATTGTATGATAATGTAATGAGTAATATTTTAATTTATAATAAATGATTTTATATTATCTATATCGTATGATAATGTAATGAGTAATATTTTAATCTGTAATAAATGATTTTATATTATCTATATCGTATGATAATGTAATGAGTAATATTTTAATTTATAATAAATGATTTTATATTATCTATATCGTATGATAATTTAATGAGTAATATTTTAATTTATAATAAATGATTTTATATTATCTATATCGTATGATAATTTAATGAGTAATATTTTAATTTATAATAAATGATTTTATATTATCTATATCGTATGATAATGTAATGAGTAATATTTTAATCTGTAATAAATGATTTTATATTATCTATATCTTATGATAATGTAATGAGTAATATTTTAATCTGTAATAAATGATTTTATATTATCTATATCGTATGATAATGTAATGAGTAATATTTTAATTTATAATAAATGATTTTATATTATCTATATCGTATGATAATGTAATGAGTAATATTTTAATCTGTAATATTATCTAGAGGTTGAGTGTGGTACTGCAGTCTCTGTTCAAAATACTGGAGCTGCAAGTTTAGCCAAATAAGAAATCTTCTTTTCTGTTTCTTCTGCTTTTTATTTGAAATACTCCTCAAGAATTCTGATGTTTGTTAGTTTACATATAAAACATTTCAGACTGAACATTTCCATTCAACTTTATTGTCACTGCACATGTTATGTATCGGGCAATGAAACCTATGTAGTAAGTACAGAGTATATATGTAATATGTACAAAATTATATAGCATATATTTGTGTAATATGTACAATAATTTTACAGAATATAAATGTAATATGTACAATAATTATACAGAATATAAATGTAATATGTACAATAATTATACAGAATATAAATGTAATATGTACAATAATTTTACAGAATATAAATGTACTATGTACAATAATTTTACAGAATATAAATGTACTATGTACAATAGTTATACAGAATATAAATGTACTATGTACAATAATTTTACAGAATATATATGTAATATGTTCAAAATTACATAGCATATATTTGTGTAATATGTACAATAATTATACAGAATATAAATGTAATATGTACATTAAATATACAGAATATAAATGTAATATATACAAAATTATACAGAATATAAATGTAATATGTACAATAATTATACAGAATGTAAATGTAATATGTACAAAATTATATAGCGTATATATGTATAATATGTACAATAATTATACAGAATATAAATGTACTATGTACAATAATTATATTGCATATATTTGTGTAATATGTACAATAATTATACAGAATATAAATGTAATATGTACAAAATTATATTGCATATATTTGTGTAATATGTACAATAATTATACAGAATATAAATGTAATATGTACAAAATTATATAGCGTATATATGTTAAATATGTACAATAATTATACAGAATATAAATGTACTATGTACAATAATTATACAAATATAATTGTACTATGTACAATTATTATACAGAATATATATGTAATATGTTCAAAATTACATAGCATATATTTGTGTAATATGTACAATAATTATACAGAATATAAATGTAATATGTACATTAAATATACAGAATATAAATGTAATATATACAAAATTATACAGAATATAAATGTAATATGTACAATAATTATACAGAATATAAATGTACTATGTACAATAATTATACAGAATATAAATGTAATATGTACAATAATTATACAGAATATATATGTGTAAAATGTACAATAATTATACAGAATATAAATGTACTATGTACAATAATTATACAGAATGTAAATGTAATATGTACAATAATTATACAGAATATATATGTGTAAAATGTACAATAATTATACAGAATATAAATGTAATATGTACAATAATTATATAGCATATATATGTGTAAAATGTACAATAGTTATACAGAATATAAATCTAATATGTACAAAATTATATAGAATAGATAAGTATGGACACATTTACAGATTTAAATACTCACCAGATATACAGACAGGTGTACTATGAACATACTATACAGATGGATTGTGTAAAAGTGTATGTACACTATAGGCAGATCTATGGACATATGAACATAATTTACACTATTGCAGTGGATATTAAAGTGCATAGAATATTTTGGTGAGCAAGTGGATTGTTCAGTGATTGTTCAAACCACAACAAGCGTTCTAATGTGGATTTTAGTGGATGGTTTTGGTTTTAAATGAGACTCTGTGGGTCTCTTTTCTATGGGTATGTGGTTCAGTGGTAGGGTATGAGGTCCTGGGTTCGATCCCCAGTATAAGCATGTGGAATCTGTGCGGAAGTCATGGCCCAGGGGTCAGAGAGTTTGACTCCTAACCCTAGGGTTGTGGGTTCAAGTCTCAGGCTGGATATACCGAAGCAAGGCACCTCGGTATGTGGCCATGGTTGGTGCGTGTGTGTGTTCACTACTATGTGTGTTCACTACTGCGTGTGTTTGTGTGCCCTTTAAACGCAGAGCACCAATTCTGAGTATGGGTCACCATACTAAGCTGGATGTCACTTCACTTCAATTGATCAAAATTGCATCGCAATCACAACTTGAGACACTATGATTTACAACGCTCTGTTGCCAAGATGAAACGTTTACCCTTATGTGTTCGCCTGCTTCAAGACTCCGAGTTAAATTAAAGATACCTGCCGCTTTCATAATCACATTTACTGGGTTGAAAGGGATCACAGTTGTTCTTGTATATTTGGGTCACAAGCTTAAACTCTTGATGATAAATATACACAACATGACCAAATCTGGGGTGTTGGCGCGTGCCCTACTCTACTTCAGCTGGTGCTGTTTTCTCTGGGATATTTATACTGTTTTTCATAGAACACCTTCACAGCAATGTTCTGGACACTTTTAAAGCACTTTGAGAGTTATTTTGGTCAATGCCTTACCAGCTTCCTTGGTTGTCCGAGGGATTGCTGGTGCTGGTGCCCGCGCTTTCTTTGCAAAAGCAGAAAAATGAAATGAATCAGCAGGGTATGGTGGATTTCGACCAGGGTCATGATATTGATAAGGACATATACTTAGGTGAAAGCCACATGCTCTCTTACACCAACAACTGTTGCATACAAATGTTCCTCTGTTCTTACACATTTTCGTTTCTTTTGGAGCAGTTTCTTCAACTCATTGAGGATTACGTGAAGGTCATGGCACACACTGTAGTGAAGTGACTTATTACCTAGTATGGTGTTCCATACTTGGAATTTGTGCTCTGCATTTAACCCATCCAGTAAGTGAACACACACACACACACACTGTGAACACACACCCGGAGCAGTGGGCAGCCATGCCGCGGCGCCCGGGGAGCAGTGGGGGGGGCGGTGCCTTGCTCAAGGGTCTCACCTCAGTCGTGGTATTCCCGCTGGTTCGGAGTCTCGAACCAGCAACCTTCGGATCACGAGTCCAACACTCGAACCACCAGGCCACGGCTGCCCTTAAATTACGTTGGGCCCTATGAAACCACTTCCATTATTACAGCATTTATTCATTAACTATCAAACACAACCTAACCTGTTCGTGGGCTTCTTTCTGATTACAAAATGTTAAACTTTCTATTTTCTATTTGATTTTTTATTATTATTTAGATTCTATTTTATTAGGTTTCGTACAGAACATTCTTTTTTATGCTTGCATTCCTTTATTCCGTCCTTTTTTCCGCATCGCAGAAATCGTAGTACCCTAGTTATGCTGTTTATAAGGAATAATGTACATTAAGCTGATTCATTTCTTGAGTTTCAATTACATAGTATAACATCTTATATATGACAACAGAATACAGTCACTGACCCTATAGAATAAAATCCAAGTGTGGGATACTGTACTCGGCCACACGTCACTTTTAATTCGTGCACATGAACAGTTTCTCTGACAGATTCTCTCTCTCTCTTTTTATCAGTCTTTCAAAACTGAAGCTAAACATTAACAACATTCTTGTTTCAGGTGGCTGTTTCCGTTCATTGGGCATATGGGCATCTGTACCTCGGCTGGAGTGATCCGGGACTTTGCTGGGCCGTACTTTGTCTCAGTAAGTATGACACATTATTATAAACTGACAGCTTTCCTCTAAAAGATAAAATCTTGGACATAATGCAACATAACTCTCGGGGAATTCAGCTGCATCCGATTTTAAAACAAGTTCATTCGGATGGTCACCATCTTCAAGAAAATTCCCGTTTTCTTGAAGATGGCATTTTCTTGAAGATGGGATTTCATCGGAAATGCAACCATTTTAGACACATTATAGAGGCCAGCCCTAATTCTAACACATGGCTTATAATAAGGGTATGTAGTTAAAAAGCATGTAATAAAACATTATTATTGAGTAAATATATCAGTGCACTGCAACAAGGGCATTGTAAAATACAGTATTAAATACAATATATACAGTACTGTTACAACTTACATTTCTGAACTGAGTATAAAATCTAATGATCAATGTCAAGTGAAAAACATAAAAAATGTTTTTAGCTCAGTTATCAAAGATTGGATTAAAATATATTAGTTATGATAAAAAATTGTTTAACCCACACTTGTTGCACACATCCCTAATGTTATACAGTATAACTCAAGGTGATGTAATTCACATGATCAGAACCGAAAAGAAATGCGATACTATTGGGGATTTGGGATGGTAGTATTCGTTGAAAGGCCATAGCTGTTTTATTATGAAAAAAAAGCATGAAACCTTAACTATCTGTTTTACAATTGATAAAAATACAATTTACTCATTAATTTATTGCTTAACTTCTACCCAAACAATTCAATAAAATGAATTGCACCTGTATTCATGCCCTCATGCCCTATACATACAGTGTGGAATGACATTTATACCTTCAATTTCAGCCGACGTACCATCAATTTGATATTTTTGACTACATCAGATACCTCAAATTTCACACAAAATGAACTGAAAAGTTTTCAGAATTTTTCCTTTATCCAGGCGAATGCCTGTCACTGCCATGATCTCAAACAGTCTCGTGCTGGCACGAAAGTTCAGATAAGCTTCTGCGTTTGTTTAAGAGTTCTATAAAGAAGTTTTCTGTCGTTTTCCTTGAAATTCCTATACGTTCTTGTCATTATAATCTGTTCCCAGCGGAAGCCACTAGAGAGTTCAATAGTAGGTATCTTTGTGACCTTTCGCAGACATATCCCGTTATTTCCAAAAGGACATTCTGTACCTGTGCACAAAGGTGCAGAGGAGGTATCCTGCTTTAATGTGACATGTGATAAAAGCTTATGGCGGTCCCGTCTAGGGTACTAATTGCCATCTTCTCAGACATTTCCACAAATTTGGATGCCTTGTTAAAAATAAATGGTATCATCCCGTAGTTCACCTATCCCATTATGTTCTTGGTATTGAATAATAAGATGTGGTAGTGTGACTGCTTGTTCGTAAACTCCATAAATCCTCCACAAATGCAGACAAGCTGTTTTAACTCTGGAAAAGTTACATTTAGGTTCATGTGCTAGACACGTTTATCCCAAACAATTTACATTTCATTTGCCAGTCATTGATTTGCATTATCTGTTCAGAAGTATTTGCGACCCATGGGATTGAACCCATGACCTTGACATGGCCGACCCCATGCTTTAACCACTGACATAAAGGAAAGTTGATATAATGTCATAGATTTACATTACATTTACATTTACATTTTGTCATTTAGCAGACGCTTTTATCCAAAGCGACTTACAATAGTCGAGGAGACAATGAAGCGGTAAATCGCCGATACAACAATAGGTGAACATAGATTTAGGCTTAGAATTTTGTAAGACATAAGCAAAAGGGGAATCCTGGCAAGGAGACGCTCATTATTCAGCTTCCCTAGATTGATATATTAAATAATGTCAACGCGCTGCATAAACATGGATAAAGTTATGTTGTTTTCTTGTAGGAGGACAACATGGCGTTTGGAAGGCCAACCAAGTAAGTTTGAATATCCTTTTACAAGCCATGAGCTTAAGGGGTGGGCATTTTTTATACGTATCACATGACCTCAACAAATAAGATGTCATTATACAGTTTTCAGCGGGCAAAGAACTCCGGAAAATGAATGTAAGAATTTGGAAACTATTAAGGGATTAAGGGTTGGTCCTTAGGTCTTTTTTGGACCATGTTTATTCGTCCAATCTTCTATTCGAGTGTCCACAACGCGACTTGTAGACATGAATATGGGTTGTTGGTCTCAAGTAGGTTTTCTCATGTACGATAGTTAGTTATACTCTGTCGTTTGGAAATACTTTAAGACACGGGAAATATTTTTGGGTTGCGGATTTAAAAAAAGGAATTTCAATTTTAAAAAGAAAAAGAAAATGCGTGAAGCAATAACCGTTGTTCTCTGTAATCTACATAAAATGGAGATATTTCGTTTTTTTTTTTTTCAGAAAAACGAAACATTAAGCTCTGTGTAAGCGTCCAAAGTAAGATAAACATGCTTACGTTAGAAATGAGCAGTTAGCCGTCAGGCTTGTTTGCACAGTTCTGGGATCGTCGTTTCCGCACGCAACGATGCCTCGACTGCAGGCCTGGGTTTCCATTCAGGTCTGAATAAGACGTCTAGAATATACCTGCAGCGTTCTAACACTCAGCTTTTTTATTACAGGTATTGGATGTTGGATGTTAGTAAAGTATACGCCAGCGGATCTAACGCCTGGGACACGGCTGTTCACAATGCATCTGAAGAATATAAACAGAGAATGGTAATGTGTGTATATCTAAAAAGTTCTTGAAAGCAGATGAATCCGTCGACGCATTACATGACACGGCCAATTCCTTTAAATGTACATTACTTAATTTAAAATGCTATTCTTCATTTAGGGTACATTCCATTCCTAATGTCTGAATAATTGCAATTGATATGGAATAAAGTATAGACCCTGACCTTTACCATTTTGTGTTTTTTTCCAGCACAATCTTTGCTGTGACAATTGTCACTCGCATGTCGCAATGGCGCTGAACTTGATGCGCTATGATAACAGCACATCGTGGAATATGGTGAACCTCTGTTTGCTCGCTCTCATTCATGGCAAACACGTCAGGTGAGGATATATGGGAAAATATCGCTAGCCATTCTTTATCGCGAGTCACCTTGTAATTAGTAGAATGTACCCGTATTTTAAACCTTAAATTGAAGGATAGATGCAGGAACGTTTCTAAGATGAGATGTTTGCATAGCATGCATGTCACTTTAGAGATGCGTTAATAAGGCCGTAGTTCATGTGTCTTGCTTAAAGTAAGGCTTCTTAAACATTTACATTTACATTTAGTCATTTAGCAGACGCTTTTATCCAAAGCGACTTACAATAGTCGAGGAGACAATGAAGCGGTAAATCGCCGATACAACAATAGGGGAACAAGTGCTACAACAATGCTACCGAGTTACACAGAGAGCGAAGTTACAAAATATTTTTTTTTTTTTTTGATAGAGTGAGTAGTTAGTAAAGAAGTGAGTTAGTGAGTTAGGTGTAGCCCGAAAAGATGAGTTTTAAACAGAATGCATTTGATTCTTAAACATTTTGACAGCATACAGTGAAGAATCCACAGATACAGTAAGTAATAAACGTGTACATGAAATCAAATCCAGTGTTTGAAATCCTTGTGTGATCCAGACTTGCTCCAATCCTCATTAAGAACACCATCTACCGAAACACCGGACATAGTTCGGGAATGAAGAATTGGGCCCAGTGCGGTGTTTTGGATGTCAGCTAAAAATGCCAGAGCACCTGAGACTGCCCACCTTACAAGTATAATAAGGGATTGTTCCAGACATGGTTTTCTTTTCTTGCTGTCTGAGAAACTGGCACACGTGTGGTCCAAAGGGACTACTTCACAAGGGTAGCGTGATTCCAGTGTTAATTCTTAAGCGCATGCAGGTATTACAGATGTCGTATTGAGTGCTTGGCGATCCATGCCAAAAGAGTTTGGTTAGCATCTGCTTATTATGTCAATAGTTATTTTAGTCACTCCCTTAAAAGACACTGAGAAAATTTCGTTATCTCAGCTGTTTTGTTTCTGGACAGCTTTCGGATCGTCACTGTTGCATCAGAATGAAAAGTAGACTCACACAACCCGATTTTTAACATAATAAGCCCTGCTCTGCTCCTCTGACCATAACTGCTCAGGCTGAATACACTGATTCTGGGCCTCGGTAGATTTCGTGATAAAAAACAATATTAAAATATACTTAATAGAATGATGTTCCTGCTTTTGTAACCAAATATAACTTTAAAATAACGTTAAAAAATCTTCAGGAAAATCTGCTTTCTTTGTTCGTTAAAATTGTATTGTGTTGTTGGAGTTATTTTAATTAAAAAAATGATATGAACAAACTTAATTGAATAATATCTAAGCTACTTAAATTGTAAAGACATTGTTTGTTTACTGATTTGAGACTACATAAATATTCTCCCATTATGGTTTGCATCTGACAGCAGAAATGTATAGATTTCCAAATCAACTATCATCTGTGTTTATCAGGGAAAGAGAGATTTGTCTGTGTTTTTTGTTCATTTATCTTTAAGATTTAGATTTTTTTGGAATTATATGTTCAGCACAGAAGTGCTTGCATAGGCGGAAATGTAAGTCATAAAGTGTGTAACACGTAAACTGTGCTAATGCCAGAACACACACCACAAGTCATTTCTCACTTGTTCAATTTTATTTTAATATTTTATCATAATTTTGTACGAAGGCATTTGTCTACTTAGTAATATTCACTTCATATTTTAACAAATACTATATGTATTTTGTGACTAGAGTTTACTTTATTCTAGTAAGTAAGCTGTACTTAAATAATACCAGTACATATTGCTTAAGAAATGTTTATTAAAAATTGTTCTTTTGATTTTGTTAAGTATACTTCATTTTTTCAGCGCACTGCCAGACTCATAAAATAACTTTAGATTACGTGTGAGTTATCATATGCTTTGTGACATCTTTTTTAATTGATTTTGTTACACCAGAAACTACAATAGGAGGGTTCCTACTGAGTGGTTAAGATAAAACTCAAGATTTAAACCTCCTCAAAATCTATCACGTAGAACATTGTTGATACCCTGTCAACCGTCTAAAAATGTCCTTAAGACCTATCACATAGTTATGTTTGAAACTATTACTCAGAAGACCTTATGTGGTTCTTAAGTGTGAATTTAACATCTCTCGTCTTTACACATTTCTTTCTGATAATCGTAATTAATGATCAACCTCTTTCTTTCATTTGTACAGCTGTGCAGGCTTTCTAAAGACCTGGCTTCCGTTCTTCATCCTAACCAGTGTCATCCTGGCTGTGGCCCTATTTCTAAACCTACGATGACCTAGAAGGGTCAGGTAGAGGTGGGTCGGTTGGGGTTGGCAGGGTACAAAGCCCAGCGCCCGCAGAAGACCCGCTTTTCCAGCTTAAAGTGGGACTCCAATGAATGTCAGCTGGACCAGAGGGGGCTACAACCCGGTCCAAGTCTTTAACACATAGAGGAGCAGAACTTTGAAATCTGATGTCGGGCCACTTTGTCATAGGGTAGAGACGGCAAATACGCCATGCCTTCAGCGTCTTGTGGTCATGTACGAAATGCTACTCTTTAAAAAGTCTTCCAAAGGAAAACTTTGGTGTCACTGTAGAACATTTTGGTGCTCAGTTGTTGTTCAGTTTCATTTGGATCTCTAAACTTTAAATGCTGTTTAGAACTAATAACTGTTAAAAATAATATTTGAAAATAGAACTGTCATATTTAAAACTCAATGAATGTTTTATCTCTGAAAACATAGTGTATTACAGACGTAAAATATTGATATAAAATAGAAAATTGACTTATTTTCAGATACCCAGGAATATGAACTAATCTAAATTCAATCTTTTTATATTTATTTAGATTTGGTGAAATGTCTTTAATCTTATCTTTGACGGCGCTTAACTGTACAACAGTTTGTGGCTTTTCTTTCAATTGTTTACTTGGCATGCCTTAAAGTGTAATTTGCTCTATTTTATTAAAAATATAATTATGTATTAAGATTAGCACTCAAAACATATTGTTATTTGCAAAGCAAGGACTTGTTTGCATTATATATTTAAAAAGCAGCCTTTGCCTCTGAATGCCTGCAGGTTAGCTATTATTTATTGCAGTGCGAATCACTTTCAATGTCAACGTGAAATTCACAACATATTTTTACTGTAATATGATGTTGAGTGATTTAAACGTATTCACCAGGGACTTAATCCATCGTATCGGAATAGAGCCACCAGAACTCGGAGGGTTATATGGTCTTGCTGAATATGCCAACCAATTATTACATTTGGAGGAATTTTTTATTAGATCAAAAATATATTCTGGAAATGGTTCATGTTTATTCATCTTGATTGTGAATTAGGAATGCTTGGTTTTAAGATGCTTTTGTTGTCTGAAAGCTTACCAAAGCCAAAAACTATTCTTTGACATGTTTGACAAGAAATATCAAATGCATTATTGTCATATTAACTGTTATTTTTATTAACCGTGTGATATATATTGTGTAGGTCAAGGTTTTGTGAAATATCAATGGAGAAAACAGCACATAAAATACACACTTTGTCTTAAAAAGCTAGGCTCTACGGACAACTGCAGGATTGTGTAATATTTTGTTAAAGATCGAACACTATCTATTAACATTCCATATATTTTCAATGGCAAATAAACTGAAATAAACTGTAAACCTTTACCATGATCCGGACACAAACTCTGTTACCATGGCTCCTGTGTCCAAATTTAATCCCTCCATTGTTTACATTCAAACAGAAAAATCACCCAGTACTTTGCACACTTTTTCTCACACTCTTTTCCTCTTTGGAAGTTTTGCCAAGACCAGCAGGTAGCCAAGTATCTTAAGATCTTTGGAGACAGAGTATAGATGTTCTGATGGGCTGGTGTGTGTGTGTGTGTGTGTGTGTCTGTCTGTCTGTCTGTCTGTCTGTGTGTGTGTGTGTGTGTGTCTGTCTGTGTGTGTGTGTGTGTGTGTGTGTGTCTGTCTGTCTGTCTGTGTCTGTCTGTCTGTCTGTCTGTCTGTCTGTCTGTCTGTCTGTCTGTCTGTGTGTGTGTGTGTGTGTGTGTGTGTGTGTGTGTGTGTGTGTGTGTGTGTGTGTGTGTGTGTGTGTGTGTGTGTGTGTGTGTGTGTGTGTGTGTGTGTGTGTGTGTGTGTGTGTGTGTGTGTGTGTGTGTGTGTGTGTGTGTGTGTGTGTGTGTGTGTGTGTGTGTGTGTGTGTGTGATGAGTGTGGCACCTGCTGGCACCGGCTAAAGCTGATCAGATTAAAGAGACTGAGAAATATTATTGGCTTTCACTAACATTCTTACCTACTGGTTTCCTGTGTTCAAAGATAAGAAGGGTCTTTTTATTGTATCTCGGTCTTTTGTAATATATTGTGATTGAACGATAGAACTATTTAATGGTATGGTACTTGGTTCCAACAACATTTACAGTCTGAACTATACCTGAACAACAGTTGCATTTACTCGACCATATGTTGTGGTTATTAGAAATGTAATTTACATCAAGACAATGTACATCCAGTTATTTCACACAAGTAATTCTAAATGCATATTGGAAATAAGACATCAAAGTGATTAAATGTTTAGTATGCATTTACACTTATGCATTTATCAGACGCTTTCAGGGAGACAATGAAGCTGTAAATAGCAAAGATAACAAAGGGTGAAAAAGTGCCAGCAGTCCGGATGACTTTATATTAAGATGTTACTTGATTATAAAATATGTCAAGCAGTATCACAACATTAAATGTGCGAAACAACAAAACTTTCATTTAAGGGAATCTAAATAATTTTGAAGTTTAAACGCGATCAATATGAAAAACTTAAAATGCATTTTATTAGCACTCATCTCATTTTTGCTTTTCATGGTTATGTGTTTTAATCAAGTTCATTATGTTTGTAATTTTTCATCGGTTTATACTTCTTTATACCGTACTTGGTCGACATTCACATAGCAATAACCTTCCATAACTCTTCTTCAATATAAAAAGTTTGACAACATTTACATTTTATCCCTTACGAATCTTCTGTCTGTAACCAACAATGTTCTTTAATTGTTCTTAAATTGTATTCATCCTTGTGCTTTCCCTTTTTCTAGCCTAACGAAGACTATCATTAAAAAGGAATGCTCCAGTTTGTGGATGTCTGCATCAAAATATTCCAGCCATCCAATATTATCTTATCTATTTGTGTATTTAAAAGTTCTGGATCCGCCAGGAACAACATTGCTGATAAATGGATTGAATGCCAATTATTGAAATCAATAAAACACTTTTTACTATAGGTATTTTTTCATTATTGATTGTATTTAATCCCCCCCGTCCTAGACGTGGCACGGTTTTTAAAATGTGTAATCACTCTCTCTCTTTTCATGTAAAACCCATGTGCATTTGCATAACCAAACACCAACATTCATTCTACGGACAATGAAAGTAAATGGATGCCAGGTCCCAACATACTTCGAAATATCTTATGTTGTGTTCTGCGGGAAAAAGTCATGCAGATTTTAGTGTCAAGAGAGCGGTCACTTTAACTCAAAAACTATGTTTTGCAAATGTCTTGATTTCTTTTCACGCTCTTCTTTGAACTGTTGCCCTGGAAACCTTTAATCCCAGTAGGCCGACAAAAGAGTGACGTGTCGAATTCATTCTTTATTGTCTTCCAACACGTCTGCGGACCCCTGCCGAGATCAAAAGCCATGGGATGTGTGATAAATGTTCCCAACGTTGACCTACAAACACACACCAGCCCATATTTACTATCTAAAGAACCGCCATAACAATACACTCCATAATACTAAATTTCCTTAATATATTTATCTCACATCTGTCAAAATGTGATTTTTGGTAGGACGTATGACAATCATTGAAAGAACCCAATTTTTCTTGAACGTAGACTCATAATTGAAGTTCGTGTATAAGAATCAAAGGCTGTTTATTGTACATTTCAATAACATATCAGTGAGCTCAAATAGAAATGTTTGACTTGATTCCATGCACAACATTTCGACTGTACGCCATACATTTCGAACCTTCCGATTTGCAAGAATGTGAATGTGTTTGACGAAAAACCCCTGTGATTTCTGCCAACCTCAAATAAAACATTGACCAGACATCCTTAAACATTGCCATAACACTTCAAGAGAGCACTGATCTATCAACCATGAAAATCATCTTAAGGTGACCCCATCCCAAACTTTGCTCTTCACACCTGAAGGTCTTCCATCACTTTTGATGAAGTCCATGAAGGATTTCAATGATCTGCATTATCTGGAGATCAGTCTATAGTGTGAAGTCCATAGGAAGCCAGGAGGAGGGGAGAGGTGTTGGTCCAGAGCTCCTCCCAGCTGAAGGTCTTCCATCACTTTTGATGAAGCCCATGAAGGATTTCAATGATGTGATGTATGTATTATCTGGAGATCAGTCTATAGTGTGAAGTCCATAGGAAGCCAGGAGGAGGGGAGAGGTGTTGGTCCAGAGCTCCTCCCAGCTGATGGTCTGGAGCTGGAGGGATTCTCTTTCATTGTTTGAGGATTGGATCAGACCCCCTACACCCAGCACTTCTCTTTCTCATGGAAATAAAGGATCTGGTCGTGTTCTCTCAAGTTCCTCTCGAGACCTGAACATATCTGGAGAGCGCCCTGGACCAGAAGAACCCTTGGAGACCCTGAAGTCCACAGGGTTTCATCAGAAGAAGGCGTGAGGTTCAGCCCGAACCGGTCTTGCTTTTGAGGTTCTCAGCATGTTCTGCCCTGGACTGCGCATGGTTTGGTTCGGGCTGCTGGGCACCGCGGTCGGGTCGCCGTGCCCGTCCGGCTGCGAGTGTTCCGAACCGGCGCTCACCGTCAAATGTGTTTCCAAAGACCTGCGGGACGTGCCGACGGGCATCCCGGGCTACACGAGGAACCTCTTCATCACCGGCAACCACATCCCTCAGATCGGACCCGAGAGCTTCCAGGGACTGGACAATGTGACGAACCTGTCCCTGTCCAATAACAGGTAATGCCCTATCTGTGCTGAGATGTCAACATGATGTGTGCTTGCATGGTGCATCCAAAGTTGTCAATGTGAAACTTCCGAGACACATGATCTTCAACATCTGCTTTCTTCTGCTTTCCAGGATCTCTGAGATCAAGTCCCACACATTTTCCAGCCTGCGGAGCCTCCGGTCGCTGGACCTGAGCGCCAACCGCTTGGCCGTCATCCATCCTGAGGCTTTCGCCGTCCCCAACCTCGTGCTGAAAGAGCTCAACCTCAGTCGGGCTCTTTACAACCACTCGTCGGTCGTGGATCTGGCCACGTCCCTCCGCTGGAGCAGCTTGAGCGCCCTGCTGGCTCTTGACCTGTCCAGCAACGGCCTTGTCTACTTGCCCACTTGCATCTTTTCGCATCTCGTGGCCTTGCAACGTCTTCATCTCGCCAACAACTCCATAGTGGCCATCCACAACGGGACTTTCACGGGGTTGGATCGTCTTCGAGAACTCGATCTGACCCACAACGCCTTCAGAACCTTGCGGGACGAGGCCCTTCAAGAGTTGCGGCGTATGCGTGCGGTACGGCTCCGCTTGGCGGAGAACCCTTTCACTTGCATTTGTGACATCGAGCCTTTCGCCGAGTGGTTGAACGTGTCGCGCGATCGTGTCGCGGACGTTGAGAGCCTTGCTTGCGTATTCCCCATCGGCCTGCAGAACACGTCGCTGCTGATGGTGGGAGAGCTGGAGTTGGGTTGTCACAGGGCTGGTGAGACCGACAATCTGGCACTGCAGACCTCTTATGTGTTCCTGGGCATCGTGCTGGGATTCGTCGGTCTCATGTTTCTGTTCGTGCTCTACCTGAACCGCAAAGGTATCAAGAAGCGGATCTACGATTTGCGCGACGCCTGCCGAGAGGTTTGGGAAGGGTATCATTACCGATATGAGATTGACTCTGATCCCAGACTCTCGCAGGTCTCCACAACAGCCGATGTGTGATGGTCGTTCCACACCACGAACTTGTTTGCTGTTGCATTTATGTTCCAGACATATTCGAAAAGTTCCATGTATATTTTGTCGTGCGAAGCATGTACTGCCTGTCAAGCCTTGTTTAGTTCTTTCCAACAACCTCCCCCTCAAATTCAGAATGCTCCCCGGGAGGCGTTTGCTTCTCAATTATTATTGGATGCTTGAGGATTAGCCCAATAAAGAGCAGAAACCATAAACTGAGCCTGACTACCACCAACAAACCCCCCCCCCTCCATTCTCTTTTGTCCTGGAATGCGGCCCACAACCTTTTTGGTTCAACTTAAGTGCCTTGTTTATAGGATTTGGGGGCCCGACGGGCTTCAAAGAGGACAGCTTCAATGTACGTGTATCCTATGGCGTGTTTGAGAGAATATTGTATTGCATGCTTGGGCTGCCGTCTTTATGGAAGCATATGCAGCTCTACAGTTATTGCATCTATAGCAACAGACTTAGCAGTCTTCTATGGTCTTCTCTGTCCTTCTATCCACAGGGAGTCCGAGAAGAATGTGCAGGATTTTCTCTCCTAAAGCATTCCAGCGAAAGGATAACCTCCTCTAAGCTCTAGACGGAGGGCCTTTTGAAGAAAAAGCCTCAGTTGGCCGAAATCTCCTGCTCTTTTTCATTCACAAGAGAAGTTTCGCCTTGTTTTTATTCCGTTGGTTTTTATTGTCAGGATGATGAGAACCAGCCCTCACGAGGGCTGCAGAGCGAGACCCCTCCTCCTTCAAGACCGCTCGCCCTTTGAAGACTCGGCTTTGCTCATATGTTCTCCAGCTTTTTCCGTTTAAGGGACTTTGCAGTGATAAGATACAGATGAAACTGGGGCGCTTGTGCAAAAGAGGACTCTGTTTGTTGTAGACTTCTTTTTCTGTCTTACGGTCTAGGCTGTGGTTTTATCCCGCAGAGGATCGGCAAAACGGACAGTGACATGTTCCTCAAAAGTTTTGGACTTAGAAAATATATGCGTTATCGGAAAATACCCTCGCTTGTAATAAAAAACATTGTGCCTGATACACTGCTTGACAAGATGTTCGTTACGAGACAAAATTCTCCATTGTGTTTTAAAGCGTGACACTTGTTGTTTTAAATCAGATAAACCTTGAGCATGAATGAGGCATGGAAAGCTTATCAATTGTCTAATGCAAAATGTTTCCTCTTGAAATGATCAGGAATCCAAACCACGTTCATCTGTCTTGCATTTTTTAAGGGCAGATTTTGTCTTGCATGCTGAAAAATAAAAGTTTGTACATTTGTAATTGAAACGATTCAGAAAGTGTTTGTGGTCTCTGCCAGCAAATGCTCATTTTGCGGAGTTTGATCTGTTGGTAACAGCTCATGGATTTTCTTTTCAAATGATAAACTCGGTTTTTAAGTTCAATAGAATTGAAGCGTAGTCAAAAGGTTGTGCCACCATGTCCAAACACAACACAAAATGTAAATGATGAATCATTATATCCTAATTTTGAGTGACAGCAGATTACTAAACAATGTAGCCTTTTGTCGGAATAATTAAGTTGTATTACATTAATTGAGTTATCGTAACAAAGCTGAGAAACCTTTAACCTCAAGCAGCTGTCAAACCCTCATTGCTCTTCTTTGCCTGTCGCTTTATTGGAGGCTTTGGACCCGGGGTAGCATCAATGATGATGGCGAACGTATAGAAAACCCCGGGGTCGTTAAAGTACCTTTTGTTTTCGACGGCTCCCTGTGCATTGGGGCCCGATGGTCTTGTTAAAAACAAAAATACATTTACCCAATTAGTTCTGAATCTATGGCCGTCTTCAGGGCTCAAGACGTACAAAAAATGATATTTTCCCAGCATCATTGTGCAGGACACCACTGTGCCAGAGAGCAGTACTGAAGATTAATGTAATCTCGTCTTGGCTTCACAGCGAGCCTACAGGAAAGACAAACTATATCACGCAGGATGAAATTTCTCTTGTTTGCCGGTGACTTTCAAGGCCGCTGTCCGTTTAACAGGCACACATTGGAGTTCAAGGGACCGCTTGCTGTTCATGAGACCCACTTGTTTTGTTGGTTGTTTTTTCTCTTCTATATCATTTGTCTTAATGGCACAGCAGTGTGCTTTTCCTATTAAACACAAAAGTGCTTTAGGGATGCTTCTGACAAATGCTGCTTTCGGCGATCACTCATTTATTTTGCAGAGCTGTTCTGTTTTAGGGTAGAAACTTTCTGGCTCTGCACCACATATTAAAAAATGCGCTCTTTTTTTACTTGAAAAAAATACACAAAAAAATGAGTAAAATAAAAATTTCAGTACAAAAAAAGGTAAAAAAAATTGCAATTTTAGAGAAATCAACTATTGCATTTTTTATTAATTATTTGGATATTTTCCACGGAATAAAACTATTTAATGTTTGATATGGTTTAAGTGTAACCAGGTCACGTGAAATATTTTTACCGAGTATAGAGCATTCAATAGCTTTCAAATTTGTCATTGAAATGGGTTGCTTCCGAGGAAAATCTGTGGGATTTCTTCCATCAAATGCTTGCCTTGTTGCGTTTAGTCCCATGCATGTACACGGTACATGTTATGAACATTTATAATATTTTACCAAATAAATTATTTTTAGGTTCAATAGAATTTGACCTTAGTCAAAAAGGGTTTGTGCCAAAATGTAAAAAAATGTACGTAACTAAAAGAAGTGAGCATCGCTAAGAAGAGCCCTTGAATTGAACTCTTTAAAGGTTGTAGGTATTACTGTCTCTCTTGCGTTTGGAGATCCCTTCACCAAGGGAATGATTGGCCAACTGTTATCTTGTTAGTCTTTAAAACATCAATATAAGGAATATTTCTATTTCTTTAATAATATATTCAAACTATGCCTTATTTCACTTCACATGCTTGATAAAGGAAAACTAGCCAATAAACTGCAAACAAGTAGTTTCAATTATTAACATTTACATTTACATTTAGTCATTTAGCAGACACTTTTATCCAAAGCGACTTACAATAGTCGAGGAGACAATGAAGCGGTAAATAGCCGATACAACAATAGGTGAACAAGTGCTACAACAATGCTACCGAGTTGAAACACATTGGTCATAAATTATTTTTTGAAATATTTTTACAATCATATTTTTCACTTAAAATAGTGTTAAAACATATACCAACTTAAGAGACACTTGCATTTTAAGGTCACGTTAAACCCTGCGGGTTCCAAATTGCTTTGAAAATGCATCATGAGAACTCATAATCCAAGATCACGTGATCACAAACACAGCTCACTTTGGGGTGAACACTTTAGATTCTTTACTTTCTCAATTGGCCTGTCAAAGGCCCATATGGTTTGGAAAACGCCCAAAATGTAAATCCTAAATTGAATTGAAATATATGGCTATAACAATATATAAGGATAATTTGTTTTCTTATGGACTCTCATAGAGTCGACATTTCTTGAGTAATTGTAACATTTAAGAAATCTTGAGTTTAACCGAAAGAATTGAACCTGCCCTTCTGAGATTAGTCGTTTCATTTTGCAGTTCTAATGTTTTCTGCGGGAAAAACGTTCAGGCTTCATTATGAGGCATTTAACGGCTTTTAGAAAATACGCTCTCAAAAATGAACCTCACATCTCTTTGAGGACTGAATACATTAAAGACAAACCCCCATCATCATCATCATCATCATCATCATCATCATCATCATCACAACAGCAATTAACTGGTGACTTCGTTTTTTTGAAGAGACATTTATCTTACTGGCTTTCTCTTTTAACCTCAATCCTTTCCTCAAATTTCATTTCCCTTTCATTTTATTTAACGACACCTCAGTTGGGAGGTATTTAAATCAGGTTTTGCATTTTCACATCTTTTTCTTCTTTCTATTTATAAAGGGAAGTGTACATTATATATACAGACAAACAGTGTATATGTGATGAATTAATGTACTGTATTATTATTAGAATCAGCACAATATTGATCATCGGGGATTTATTACGGTTTATAACAATTAAAGTATATTGTAAAACCCAGCTTGACGGATCAGAAACTGTGCTTTTTACAGACATACGGCATTCAATCCCTCACCTTTGACTATTTATCTATTTATGCAAGCTTTCTACCAACAGGCAGAAATTATTTTTGCCATTAAGAAATTAAAGCCTTGATCTGAACAATTAAACTATTTCTTCTTATTATCATGTGTTCAGATATTTGTGTAAGTCTCAAAACTATGTAAACATGTTTCTTAAGAAACACAAAAATGAAACTGTTTCTGCATCTTGGCATGACCGTATAGGCAAATGAGGTGTCACGAAAATGGAAAGTAAACTTGAAGATCTTTTCTTTTGATCTTCGGTTGAATTCTGTCTCGTTTTTGTCACATTTGGTAATGCACTATGCAAAATATCCGTGAAAAACAATTATAGCTTCGTACCATATATTTAAGAAACCTTCTATATCACAAACTCGTTTTAATGGCCTCTTGCACAAACCAAAGGGACAAATGAAGAAGAATGGTCTAAATGAAAAACGAATGCGTGCAGAACTCATTGACCCCTCCCGCAATAGCATGACAATGCCATCCGACAACAAAAGAGCCAGCAAAGCTCTTTTATATCCATAAACGTATTCCTAGTGTGTAACGTTAATGTACTACAGACGTAAATTATATCGTCCCTCTGGGTTTTGCCGACCCCTATACACAGCTGTGGGTGCTGTTATGTGGGTTTTGTTTCTTGTGTCGCCGCGCTGTCGGCTGGTGTGGCCAACCAATAGGGTTTGGAAGAACTTCAAGATGTTTAGCTCTTGTCATGTTCTCGGAGAAAACAATGCCATTGTTTGAGTTGTGACAAAGTGCATGGGTATAAAGACACGATGTGTAAGTAGCAGTTGATTGTCCATATTTTCATCACAGAAGATTTATATCGGTAGCTTTATCTTTTGACCACAGTATCTTTTTTTAAACAACTTTCATTCCGAAAACTTTTCTATACAACTATATCAACCCTTGAGTTGGAGTAGGGGTAGAAAAACCATTACCAAGTAAATTATACCGCAGAAACACGCATATAGATAACGGCTTCTTATAGCTTATGTATTGAAATAAGACCTCTATTTAGACCTTTAAAAGTGTGAATTGGTTTTCCAGAAAGAACCAAGAGAGAGAGGAAAATGTCTTTCTCTTAGTAACCATACCTTTGTTCCCACCAAGCGTTAATTCTATTACGACACAAGTTATTGTTATTGTGTACCTTTTTAAGATGGCCAGATGCCTGAGCAAGAGGGGTTCTAAAGGTGAAGCCAGCGATGGCTTAGCTGAGACGTAAAGAACGTCCTAGAGGTCAAAGGCAGATACTTCCAGGGAAGAGACCATCTGGACCACTCCTGCCTCATCGCAGCTTCTGAATTACGGTGTAAGCACAACATCAATATTAAATACGTGTGTTCAAAATATGGCTAGTCATTTTTCTTTGGTTAAAAACATCTGTGAAATATCACATGGGTTTTCGTCTATGATTACTTTTTAAACATGACTGTATTCAAGAACCTTTTAACGCCAATATCTGTTTGGAGTTACGTCTTAGAATCTAAACATGTTTCCCTTGTGCTGTAAACGAAGCAACCGGCCTGATCTTTTCTGGTTCAAATATGACAAAGACATGAAAACACAGAACTACTAAAATAATGTATTGCCATATCACATGGACTGGTATCTGGACATTATCTTGTATATATTATATCTAACACAAAATTGTTCATGGTTATTACCCTGCTCATACATACGATTTGAAATGAATGCACCTTCCGTAATGGATCTTTAAAGAACTTGTTTAATTATTACCCTTATTTACAATTGCACCTCGATATCTTGAGTTTGGAGCCATGTGATATCTAAGGAGACAATGCCCCTTTGTCAGAAGAACAAAACTATATTCTAAACCTCTAAGTTTTACATCCATAAACCACAATAACAAATTCAAAACAATACTTCCTTTTTTCTGTTCGATCTTGATTTATAATTCAAACCATTTTGAATGAGTAAACAGATTTAAATAATTTGAAGAACTTGGAATAACCATTTTACTTTTGTATATTTTCTTTTCTTTTATATTTTTGTTTCATTTTTTGTTGGTATAATGTTATTCATCTTGATTTTATTCAATTAAGCCATTGTTTATATTTTACAATTGCTTTTCTTCATTGTAATAATAGTGTGTTTTGTTCATATGTTCAAATATATATTTTTGTATTTTTTAAAGAAAATGAATAAATATTAATGTAGGGCTCCGATTATCAGTAACGTAACTGCTTTTGTATTTTTTGTGTGTTGTACCTAATTTTGCAGGTTGTGCTTATTAAGACCTATGTCTTCAAACTACTGTTTTATAGTAAGATGTATGCCTTATAGCCTTCTTGTTTAAAAGAGATAAACAAAAAACATTTAAAAAGTATGAAAAAAGGACAGATGCAGAAATATAAAAACAGGATGTTCCTCTTTTTAAATTATGCGTTTGTCAAACACTTTTGTCCAAAGCAGCTTCCGGTATATTAAAGCTATGCGGTTGATCAATGTTGTCCAATAAAACGTAGTTAAAAAATGATATATAAAAAAGTCACACCTTACCCTAAAACGACCGCTTGAATGCATCAATGTCTATAAGCGCCAACTCTAACACCGGAGCAAAACGAAAAACTACGAAAGCTTTATTGCATCCCCTGCAATCTGAATAAGCCTTTACACATGAAGTGCTTATGTAAACATATATGGTTTGCTGTTCACAAGCAGAATGTCACACAATTCCAACTTTCTTGCGCACTATGGCTGGAGAAGTAATGAAGGAGAGTACATTGGATAAAATGACATGCCAGGGAAAAGTAGGCCAGCGTGACAGATCTTCTCATCGTTTGGAAAAGCTGGAGACAGACGGATGCTTCTCCTTCTGCTGACGGTGGGAGAATGACACTAATGATCTCTATCCATCAAATGTGCACGGGTGGGAGTGGGAAATTGTCAGCACGATGCATGTGCAAGTATGAGGGTTATGCCAAGCCAGCAATAATGGATTTCATACCTGTTTAAGGTACTGTCAACCACAAGGTCTTAGAGAGTCATCAGAATAAAGTGACCATTGCTGCAAATAATTCAGCTGTTCCCTGAAATTACGTATGGACAAACTATCCGTTTACCATCTTTAATAGGATTGTGCGAGCTGTGGGGTTATTTTCAAGTAAAATAAATGGGGAGAGCATTATTAAATAGAGGTATTTCATATTGGTTTCCAGATTATTGCGAAGGTCAGGCCTAGAATTGTGATCAAAGACAACTCTCACTATAGAAGGAAACTCCCACCTAATGACATCATGTCAATCTTTTGTTAATCTTGAGTACCTGTGGTCTAGAATAATGTTGTTCATATCTCCGAAAGTATTTACTCACATCAACTGAAGACAGATACAGCTTTACGAGCTCGCGCGGCTGGCCGAGGATCTGGAATATACACGCTGATGCTCGTGCTCTTCCACGGGCATCAATAAATAACCTGTGATGTTATGACGGTGTAAGGTTCCAGATTTAAAAAAATATCCGAAACAAGTTGTTCTGCTGGGGGAGTGTATGGAGAACAGAAAAACTACTTCATGCATCTAACTCGGTTTCCAATAAATGGGCCATGTAGAACATGACAACTGAAGACGTACAACAATCCAAAGCACTCATACTGCATGGAACAGTTCGACACTTCTCCTTTAAAAGTATTTTCCTGATGATGGGTTGAGAGAGACGGGTGTAGGAGCCAGAATTCAATCTCGGGTCACCCGCAGCCAGTGTTGCCAGATTGTTTCCAGCCCAATTGGGTTTACTTTGACCAGGAAAAATGCTTTCGGTGGGTTGATAACATTTGGACTGCTCTTTGATTCAACTGGTGGGTGTTAAGTGTTTCTGAAAAGAATGGCACAGCAACCCATTGCTGAGAACGTGGATCGCATTTATTCTTCCATTTGTGTTTTTAAATTTCATATTCTGACCATTTTAAATACTATGTTTTTGATTTATATTAATCATGTCGTCCCAAATATAAATATTTATACTGTATATATAAATATATATATATGTATATTTAGGACAAAACAAATAGGTTTCTCACAATATCCCTTTTGTTCTGGAATTATTTTGGGCTGGTTATACTTTTTGGCCTGTATGTCTGCAATCCAATCTGGCAACGCTGCCGGCAGCTTTTGGACAACTTGCCTGCAAACTGTCCACTGGACCACACAGCATGCAAGTCGTCTTACCAATATAAAGACAGATTTCTGTTGACTGTTTCCGTTTTCTTTCCGGTAAACAGAGTGTTCATCTTAAAACTATGCAGGGTTCATATAAAAAATCCACGTTCACATTTCTTTGCAAATGTACAAAAGGTTGATTTATCACACTGAGATTTAAAACATCCTCCTACTTTGTGCTTTGCTTGACAATGCTTCTTTTGGAAAATGTAAAATATCAAGGATAATTAAAAACATTCGTTAACATTATAAATTCTCATTAACATTGATCCAACACATACCAACAGTGGTTTTTATGCATTTGATGAATTGGCACACTGTGAAATAACCTTCCACAAGTACACATACTGAAAAAGCATGGCCATATTAATTGTTAACAGGTGCCAACAGGTTCACTGATTGGTTAATGGAGAGGAGTGCAGTCTATAAGTCCTGATGAGTATTGTGTCAGAGAGAGTATTGAAGAGTATTGAAGCAGGGAAACGGTGGCTATTAGCTTATTTAAGACTGTTTTGGGTCCTTTTTCCAAATATGTGTTCCGGATTCTGTTTGAGGTGTGTCCCATTCTGGCTTAACTTCAGATTTTTTAAAATGTCTAATAGCTTTTTCTTTATTTTTCAGATATATGTTTGCCTTGTTTCCTGCTTATGTAAGTTGTTTGGGTAGTTATGAAGGTAAGCCTCTGACATTTCTACAGATCTGATTAACAATTTCTTTTTTTTCATTAACAAGTTCTTGTTTTAAAACAGGGAACATGCCAACAACTAATGTTCAAAGAGTTCTAGCACACACTTTCCCAGAGACTGGTCCTAAAGTGAAACAAGTTGGAAGTGTAATTGACCTACCCCGCACTCAAGACACCCAAAGACGTTATCAAAAGGAGGGATCGAGTGTCAAATCGGATTCCAAAGATTGCCAAATCAGTGACAATCAGGATGAAAATAAGCCCTTTAAATCTGTTCCAAACTATAATTTGTTAGGTTTTGGTCAAGCGTCCTCTCAACATAAGTCTAGTGAAGCAAGTGATGTCTTCAAAAAGGTCCAGTCTGTTAGCCAGCTGGATTATATTGCGTCTCAGGGAGGATCCACTTTGATGGAAACCCACAAAGTACTTGGTTCTAAGACTTTTAAACCCTCTGCAGGTCTATCTAGTTATGAGGCCCGTAAATCTGCTAGATCTAGCAAGATCTTTGCAGTCCAGGCCCCTGAAAATGTCTACGACCAGGTTTGGTTTAAGCCTCAAGTTTCTAAAGAGGCACTTGTTGGAGACCTAAATCAGGCTCAATTCAAGTCAATCTCCAAGCAGTTTTCCAAACATGGCACTTCACAAAGAAGCCCCAGTTTTGGAACGTTCAAGGAGGCTGGTAGCACACATGGTCCAGTCCTAACGGGAGTACCTGTGAACTCAAGGACAATTTCAAGAAAACCCCCTTACCTTGAGCTTACACAAGAGGCCAAGGCGCCTGTTGTCAGCTCAGGGCCAATTTTTATATTACAGGGTAGTGAAAGTTCTCAAGGTCTTGGAGGTACGCTTCCAGATTTTGTAAAGCAACTTGGAATTCCCAGAAATGTTGATTTTAATCAATTTGTGGCCCCACAATCCAGTCAGACCTCTATTGTTCCCATGAATGTTGGCGGTCCAAATAGGAATGGAGTACAGTCATGGAATGAGCCTGATTTTTCTTTAATGGGAGGTCAAAGCGGTGCTGGCCCTAAGCCCTTAAAACTGTCTGGGAGTGACTGTAAGGATGATGTCAGTAAATATTCAGTAGCTAGTTCTGGTGAGATTCGTTTGAAGGCTGTTGAAAGTGTTAAATCCGGACATAACTTTGAGTCTCGTGAAGAAGTTCAGCACCCCAGAAGATTTCAGAAAACTTACGATACTCGTGGCCCTTTCCAAAGTATGTATACTCTCCATTCTGTGAGTGGTAGTAAACTTGAAGTAAAGCCCATGCACCCCTTTCAAAACGGGGCTCAGCGTAATGTGGTGAAATCCACCATCGCCAGTTCTGGCGAGATTCGTATGATGTCAGTTCCTGCTAATGTCAAAAGTAAAACACAAACTAGTCCATCTAGTCAAAATGCTCTTCAATACCAGCCTACTGAAGCCAGACAATATTCCAGAGATATCACCACCACTGGCACTTATGCCAGTCCACCACAAAGTGGTAATAAGGTCGCCTCTTTTATGGGAAGTTTACACAAACCAGGGTCGGTGGTCATGAATTCTTTCAAACCCTCCACTGCTGACTCTTACAAAATCAACACAGTACATGTAAGGCCTAACAAATGGCCCAAAAGCAGCTTTGGTAACCTTCAGAACCAATGGGCTTCTGGTCATGATGTTGGTGCCTCGATTGTTAACGGTGGTGCGCCACAAACTTTTTTGCCTTCAAGGAACCTAGGTCAAAGGCAAAATGTACAGACGCCTGTAAGGTCCTCCGTTCCTCTTTATCACGGTTCCAAAAACATCCGAAGCCAATCGGCCGTAATTCAAGAAAATGAAATGACCAACATTCCACATGAGTTTGGCAAAGGTATTATCAGAAGACTTTCTACAATTTCCAGCAGCTTTAGACCAGGTTTGATCCTAAATGTAACTTGAAATGAATGTTCAGTTTTGATCAAAAGTCAACTGCTGCTCTTTTTGCAATCTTGCAAAATCAAGCACAAGGAGTGGAATCCTCTGTCCCTGAATGTGAGGTGACCCAAAATCCCCCCTTGAGTGTTGGTCAACAGGGCCCAGTGAAGTACACTTCATCCATGGGCAAAACCCAATGTCAGCTATAAGGTGAGTACAGCTGCGTTCCTTATAGGTTTTGATTATAAAATCCAGATTGTGTTCATTGAAGTTACTATGACGCTGTAAGTGTTGGCAAAACCATAGGTCTTGCCTCCGACCATTGTGTGGCTTCAATAAGTTGATACCATTGTTCATGGTATACATTTTCCTAAAAGCTGTAGATAACAACTGTTGCACAGGTTGTCTAGACATGCGCACAGGTTGTCTAGACATGCGCACAGGTTGTCTAGACATGCGCACAGGTTGTCTAGACATGCGCACAGGTTGTCTAGACATGCGCACAGGTTGTCTAGACATGCGCACAGGTTGTCTAGACATGCGCACAGGTTGTCTAGACATGCGCACAGGTTGTCTAGACATGCGCACAGGTTGTCTAGACATGCAATAGTATACTATTCTAAATACTTGAAAGCTCATGAATATAAGAGCGCATTCAAACAAGCATGCATGATGTCTGTGAGCCACCGTTAATAGATTTTTTTTTTATATTTTTGTAGCCATGATTTGGTTTTTGTTAAGGAAGGCTATTAGTCATCGAGCTCCGGTCTCTGTGAGGACTATGGGATGCTGTGACTGATCCGTGCGCCGCTGTTCCATGATCATTTAAATTGACGACACAAAGAACTGTCCTGACAATTTATAGTGTGTAACGCACCATCCTTTCAAAGCTGTACATTTCATGTTAATAAAAACCTACTAATGCAGACTTATCTTGTCCTGTAATGTCAAGAATGTTGTGGCATGTACTGGTCGCCATTATATGATGTCTGTGAAGTAAATGCCATCCATATTAATTCCAGGTAATGGAATCAGGCAAATAAACATCATGAAAAACATGCTTTTAAAAGTTTAACAAATGCTCTCTATTTGAGGCTTCAGTACCTTTGCTGTTCTACGCTTTTGTGGTGTAGAAACATAATTTTACAAATGTTTGTGTAGTTTTTCTACACCGTATTTGGTATTCCATGCCGAAAACATACCGCTGGTATTATATGAGTAACTTTCAGTGTTATAGATTTTGTCATACATGTGATAAACGCATGCATTTGTTCAAATTAAACTGAACTGGTTAACTTACACACTTTATGCACAGTTTCAATAAATATGTAAAGAACAGAGGAGAATATAGTTTTTGGGAGATGAACTTTGTAGATTTTCTTTGACTCAAAATGCCCTCGTCAAAAATCATTTTATAAACTCTGTTGGTCGTAAATGATCCTTAAAATCTTATTGGATAGTAATTCAAATTCTGTGGGTAATTTGTTAATTTTATGTATGTATGTGTGTCATTTCTAATGGAAATCCTATGGAAATGTTTTCAAAAGTTATACTTGATTCTTATTACAATTTATATATCTTATAGGAATAAAATTATAAAATTATAAATTAAATATTAAAAATTAAAGGTTCAACTTTTTATGAATCCAATACAAATTAATTTAATAAATCCTATAGGATTGGTTTCAGAATATGATAGAAATTCTTATTAAAATCTACAATGAATGTCTTATGAAGAAAGATTCCTCCTATATAGAATATAAAACTTTGTATTTATATTTTATTTTATTTAAGAAAAGCAGAATTATGGCTTTGACAATCCTGAAAAAAGCCTTAAAAATAAAACAAACTTCTCATCCACCAAATATTCACCTTAAAAAAAACCTTTTTTATTGTAATATTGACATTTTTAATAGAATTGCACCTCTGCAGTATTATGGGATGTTATGATACACTAACAAGGACTTTTATTCTTGAAATAAGAACAACAGCGCCATCTATCGGTAATATCGTGCAGTGCGCTGCACGTGATATATTAAATTATTATTTACACATAAATATCTTTTAATAATAATAACTCCTATAAATAAAATAATTATGAATAAATAAATATTAATAAAATGTTTTGTATTTGTTCTTCGATTCGACGTCGCTGAGATTGTTGACGGACGTTCGTGTGACGTCATCACCGGCCATGTCCTCACCTGTGGAGTCAGGTACATTTCTATAAATATCTGCCCGTGAAGACAAGAATGAAGAACAATCGGATGATTCTTCCTGGACCTTGAGGGCTTAAATAATGAGAATATAAAGCAAATTATTGAAATATTCACAAAACCCCGCATAGGTTTGCGCATATCCGTCGTGACTTCCGGAAGCCGAGCCACTGCGACGTTTCCTCCATATGTTGTGAGTAAAGTCCAACACTGAACACTTTCTTTCTTTACATTCATCTCAAGTGTTGCAGAAGACGTCTTGGGTTGAATGATGACGTGTTTATGATGTCAAATCTATACGTGACGTCACATTCGCATAAATAATAACAATTAATATTTAAACACGACCATACTGCATCAAATACTCAGTTTGAGCATTGTAATGTTGTTTATTTTGTTCAGAGTGTTCATTAAAATTATTCATGTTTATTAATTTGATCATCACTTCATCATGTTTTAATAGGAAGTTATTCCATGATGTTGTACTAAGGTAGGCTTTACATTTTTCTTCTATAAATCTTTGATTTTAAATTTCTTTTTTTTAATTTCCTTAGCAATGCAAAACACTTTGTTTGTGCACTTCTTTGTGCCAGGTGAGGTTTTACTTTCACTATCTTACACTGAAAACAAACACGAAGAGCTCATAAACTGGTCGGTTTACAGGCCTTGTGTCAATCCAGAATAACTTGTCGTTTTGACGCATGCAAACTTTACGGGACTTTGATTTCATCTCTTGTCTTTCTTTTCCAGACCCTGAGGCTCCGGGCCGCTGACAGACGCCGTGAACGCAGGTGCCGTAGGTCGGTCGGGGTCAAGGGTCGACCATATGGAGAACGGCTCATCGTGGGTCAGTGGTCCCATTGAGGAAGGTCCCTACCGAGAACGTTCTGTCGACCCGGTGGAAATTGAGATCCGACCTCAGAGAGCATCTCGCAAAGTCGATCACAAGGATGCCAACGGCAACACCACCGGGCCGGAGACCGTCAGCTTTCTTCCCGTCAAGGAAGAGCGCGTTTCGAGGACGTGCGCGTGCGGGCCTTGCGCGTCTCTGACCGGCTGCAGGAAACTGTTTTGTAGCGTATTGACGTGTGGACTGTATCGTGAATGCCAGCGTTTGCCCCGTCTGATTTCGGGCGATGGCTCAGCCGTCGGCGCGCAGGTGGAGAGCCCGGCGGACCCCGCCGAAGACAACAATCGCTTCTATCCTGACGTCTTTATCGGTGGGGTAAAGGTGGACACGTCGATCATTAATGATGAGGACGAGAGCGTCTTTCCCCATTCCAGAATCGAGATGGACAGTCAAATCTACATCACAAGCTTTCCAGAAGACTTCGTCGATGACAATGAAGCAGAGAATGTGGACAAGCTCATCACGCAGAAGCTCATGGAGGTCTTCTCCGAGTTCGAGATCAATGAGCTGGCCAAGTGCACATCGGATTCTATGTTCTTGCGGCGTTCGCGAGAAATCAGTCAGCTGATCTCGGACATCGTGCAGGAGCACAACATGGAGGAGCAGGAGGCCGAGTGCAGACTGGTGCGGGAGATCATTCGCATCAGCACACGTAAGAGCAAGAAGAAGCCGCAGATTAGAAAGGAACCGCAGCGAGACAGCGGCAATGAAACCTGGAACAGTAAAAGAAGCCAAAAAAGCAGCTTCAGTTCCTTCAGTGATGACAGTGAGTTTAGTTCATTCGAGTTTTTATCTTAAGTCAAACAAATGGAGATATTCAAAATATCTAAGCAGTTCTTTTTCATGGATTTCATGGCGTTAAATCAATGGTTTTAAATAAATGCAAAAATCCATCCCAGATTACCTTCTTTTTTCGTTTTTAAAAATTCCATCACTGTATTTCTATTGCATTTTAATTCATCCACGATGAAAGGAATCCACATGATTGCTCTCTCCATGTGTAGGTCATGAGCAAACCATCAATACCTTTCAATTTAAATGGTGCATATCTTAACTTGGAGCATCTTTTATCATGCACTTGTATTATATATACACAAGCATTGACACATTTTGCCATACATCTTCAAGTCTATAGTGTAGAAATCACAGAGCGACTCATAGATCAGATTTTCCAGGGTTAAAGTGTCATGAAAAAGACGTTCCTTTAGGCAGGTCAATTAATATTTCGATTCTCTTCTTAGAGCTGCAGATTTCACAGGAGAGATCTGATGATACGGCGGCCAGGAAGTTCCTCTTCAACAGTAAGCAGGGTGAGTTTGCATTGGTATTCGCTTTGAGCCGTTGACACAGATTTTTACACAATGCCGCTGCATCTCAGGGCTAAATATGTGGATAATTCTAGTCTTGCAGAGTCTCCTTCCCTACAGACTTAAGAAGGGTTTATGATAAAAGAAATGGTTGCGTTCGCCACTCGCTTGTGAGTTAAGTGTGCAGTGAACGTAAGCGACTCATTTATCATGAACACGCTTGCACCAGGCACTATTTTTTTCATGTGAGATGCACATTTTCCATAAAAATGTGCCACAATGCCAACTTTTTAATACATAACTTATACATTTGAGGTGGCTTAACGGACAAGGAAGTGTTCTACATGCCCTCGTTCAGTGACTCCATGAATGATTAGTAACTAGTGACTAACATTTAAAAAGATACTCACTTTTCTTAGTTTACTGATATTAATAAAACTACATTTCCGAGCTTGAGCTCATGCTAAATTGAAGACAGGTTGTTGGCCGCTCTCGGCCTATATTACAGGCTGTTGAGAGCCCGTCTCTTCTCTGGAAGAATGAAACGGTTTCTTTCTGGTTTGTTGCTGTGAGCGAATTGTGATGTAACCGGTGTGATTGAGACAAACAAAGCTCTCTTGTCTGATCGGTTACACTCCTCTAAAAATGAATGTCTGTCTTTTCCTCATCAGCGGAGTTTACCCCTCCCTTCCACTTGCTTTATGTTGTTTTGATGCTCTAGACTGTTGGCAAGCTACGATTTCACTTGACATTGTCTGACAGCAAATAATGTTAAAAATAAAATGCATTCGGCACATGCTTTATCATTTAAAACGTCACATATAATATTATGATTTGTATTTTTTCTATTCATTGCTTCATCCGTGTTTCTTTCCCTGCAGCTTACTCTGCCAGTTTCCAGGAAACAGGTGTGCCGGTCACGTCTGACACACCTTTTCTAACCAGCGGTATACAGGCTTGAGAGGTTCCATTTCCAAACCGTCCATAAGCCATCTTCTCTTAGAGTTATATCTTAAGTCATATTTGAACTGTAGTCTTAGAAGCTGTGATCCCGCGAGCAGTCGTGGGAATCTGGATTCAGGAACACACAATTCATTTTTCTGTTCTATTTTCTGTATAATGTGTGTTGAAATGCACTGTCCAGAAGACGTTTGGAAGTAACTGCTTTTGAAGAATGACAAACAGTTGCTGAGAATGAAGAAGGATAACAGTCTGACCTCTTTAAATGCAAATCGAGCCATAATTGTCACAAAATTGCCATTTTTCTTACATCATGCCATAAAAAGGCCGTACATGAAGATCAAGATTTCTGTATGACATAGTTTTCATGAGGTTCGATCACAGGTGCAATAAGTGATTTTTGTGAAATTCTGTTGTTATTTGAAATCCGTGCCATTACAAACACAACCCCACCTTTATTGCTTCGTTCTCTAAGCAAAGATCAAGCGCTGACTCTCTCCTTCCCCATCATGAGCGTTTTTATATTGCAATTTATTCCGCATAGTGGACATGACTCATATATTCATGAAAGTAAGTTTAGGTGTTGATTTTCATTTTCAAAGTGCTTCACAGAAATGGCTTACCACACCTTTAAACCCCTTTCCCTAACGCCGTCTTTTTCAATGCGAACATGTTTCGTTAGGTCTTGATGACAAGATGAACTTTATTAAAGTAATAATTTATTTGTAGCTTTTGTGCGTTAATGTGCTTATATCTTAAGAAATGGCCTACACTCGGCCCACATTAGACGGAACATTCACAATAACGTGACTTACAAGCGTATCATCAAGGCCGAAAAACTAAAAAACTCCTAAGTTGACCCGTATCGTGATGCTACACAAGACAAGTGATCTGCGGTCAAAGTATGTGTGACCATAGAAGGAAGTGAAGTCAATGCTATAAAACGAAATAAATGTTATTAAAGCGATAGTTCACCTTGCACAATTCAATTTGATGTTTATGTCAACCCCAGCCCGTCCAAGATTTAGGAAACACTTGTCCTTAAGTAGAACAATAAAGGTGTTGCTTTCGTAGCACTTCATATAACGAATGTGAATGGCAGGCATGCCTTCAAAAGCATATAAGCAGTTGCTCTGTCTTAAAGATTTTCTATCTCTTTTTTCATCTTTTATCGTTTTAATTTGTGAATGTTGTTGCTAAGAAAGAATAAATGTAGAATGAAAGCAGTTTTGTATTACATTGTTTCTTTGCTTTACGGCATGCAGAACGTTGTGACATCATGAATATTCTTCTGCGACTCATAAAGCTTCTGATATCATCTGCATTGAGTAAATAATCCACACTTGTTTTTGAAGCCGCAGTTATTAGGAGATTTGAAACAGATAAAACATTACGAACGTCACTTTTTGTTCTTCCTATTGTTACTAATAGGATTCTCCAAATGTTTGTACCGGGTAATGTTGACGCAATGCTGTTGTACATTCTGTTTGTATGCAGATACAGGTATACGTCCTGTATGTATCATCAAATTTTATATGCCTTACTTTGTGACGGCAAACAAATCAAGCAGGTTTGACATGTCGTGGATACAACTTTTACTTTTGGATTAAAGGCCAGAGAGACGATCTGCTCTGAGGATAAATAAATCTTATGAGAATCACGGTGCTAGAAACATCATGTCATGGGTTTGATCCCAGTTGTAGCGCATACTTAGAATGAACATAAAGTATAATGCGATGTTATCAAGTTTGGATAAAAGCGCAGTTCAGGTTAACTGAAGAGTGTTAAATTGTTGATCCAAGTTATGGCCCAATGACTGATGATGGATGCCTGGAGTACAGTCTTTAAAGTCATTAGAATAATGTTCTTTTTACTGTGGGTATGCCTTTATTTTAAAGTCTTCACTCCGTAATTTCATTTCAGCATTACCGAAAAGGTCTGTTTGATAAAATGTCAAATGTACTAGTAGTTTTCCAGTGTATGTGTGCGTTTTATATACAACTGTGTGCACACAAACACATGTTGGTGCAGATCCAGAACACCAGCTAATAAAACCATTCCAAACCTTTTTAAAAGAAAGATTCTTTTAAAAGATAGTCTTGTTCTTTACAGGCGAAAACAGTTATTCAACACCTACTTCCCTGGAATATTTCATGTCATTTGGATAAAAACCTGCTCATGCTTCTACGAAAGATTGAATTCCAAAAGAAATGCATGATGCGCAACATCTGCTGGAATCTGTGGTTTCTCATCCAGATCCTCCACATTTTTTAGGATCAGTGGGGTACTAAGAGCTACCTTTGGAAAATGTTGGACGTTGTAACCCTAGTTGGCCTTTCCAGTAAGATGTTAAGCTATTCATTTTACTGATTTTATAAAAAATACACTTAAAACACTAAAGTGCCAGATCTGATCTCACACCCAGAGATGCTAAGGTTCAGAATAAGGTTCAGGCCTGACCTGTTACACAAAGTATATAGTTAATATAATAAGTTAATATATATCATTTTAAAGTGTCGCCCCATGTCCAAACAAACAGGTGAGTTATAATAAAAAAGCATGTCATATGTCAGTCATTATGTTCACATGCTATACTAAAATAACATATTCAGAACCATTTTACTAGTAACACTGAAGCACAGTTAACATGCCAATGATAATGATAGTCATCCCTTTCTAAACGGCTTCCGTGATCCATTATCATTTGTGTTCTGGTGTTAGAATACTGATACTTCATTCAGAACTCTCCAGCATTCTCTATTTCCTTCAATGTCTCTTTTAACCAAATAATCGTTAACATGAGAGGTTCTCCATACCACACATAGCACTAACCTTCCGACAAACCTTGACCTTTCTGACCCACACGTATCATAAAGAAAAACCCCAGGACATATAACATTTTCCTTCAAGAACAATCATTTAAGTATAAGGTAAGTGGGGATCGATGACATTTATGATGTCATAACCTCAAGAGTGCGATGTAAGTCAAATGTTCAGTGCAACACTGAAAAGGCAGACTTATATTAAATATATTTATTCCTAATATTGATATGTTTTAATAGTGTAAATGATCTGTCAATATATACCAGCATTTGAGAAGTTCTTTATGTGGCTCTTTTGATATGAAGGACCCTGAATTTCTTATCTTAGACACGGCTGACCACACACCGCCGGTCAGTCACCTATTATTAGTTCATAAAGTCTGGCACAAAAAAACAGTCTATGGATCTATTCTTTCACTGTGTAACGAATCTAAACAACTAACAGTCCTTTCTTCATTTTGACAGATAAATACAGACAAAAATATAATAAAAATATAAAGTATCTGTTTACAACATGGCTGTCAGTATTTACAATACGACAAGGCCCAACATGCTCTTATGTCTTTCTTTCAAAGAGGCCAGAGGAAAAAACAAAGTCAAAAATATCACCGGCGTCTCCGAGAAAATAAACTGGGAGACATCTTCTACTGTCCAAAGAAATCTTCATCTTGTAAAGATTCATTCCGATCTTATCGCTTGTGTTTCCCGGTAACAACGAGATTTCTGGGGCACCGATGATAGTAGAAAAAATAATATTTTTTCTAAAATCTTCTAAATATCTTCTTTTGTGATCGACAGAACAAGATGTGTTATATTCTATTCCTCTACTATGGTCGTCAATGCTGGCCAAGAAAAAACACAGGACAAGTTTTATTCCTTCATGAACGGTTAAATGTTCACCTTGTGCAATACATAAGTTTCCGTTTTCAGACTTTTCGAATAAAGTACCTTAAAAATATATTTCCTATATTTAAAACACCCGTAGATACCTTACAGCCTCCGTATGTACATAATATACACCATAATGTGTAATACATGTGTGCAATACTTTAACTGAAATAGCACCTTACAACTTAATTATTTCTAAAACATCTGTATATATTCTATACCGTCTGAAGCTCTTCTGTCACATTGCATTAACAACATTGTGTGTTTAACTTACAGATTTATTTTTATTTTTTACTTTCGTTGGTTTCATGTGTTACTTACATTTACATTTACATTTAGTCATTTAGCAGACGCTTTTATCCAAAGCGACTTACAATAGTCGAGGAGACAATGAAGCTGTAAATAGCCGATACAACAATAGGTGAACAAGTGCTACAACAATGCTACCGAGTTACACAGAGAGCGAAGTTACAAAAGTTTATGTATACATTTTTTTTTTTTTTGATAGAGTGAGTAGGTTAGAAAAGAAGTGAGTTAGTGAGTTAGATGTAGCCGGAAAAGATGAGTTTTTAGGTGTTACTTGTCACTTTGGATTGTGTATCGGAAGCTTCTGTAACCAAGACACAATCCTCACGTGTGTGAGCACACCTGACAATAAAGCTCATTCGGATTCTTGTTCTAAAATCTCGGTTGAAAACATTCATCTAAATATCTTCCTTTGCGATAGGCCCTCACGCACCTTGTGCACCCGGGTAACACATTTGGACGTTTCTCAGTTTCTATCTTTTATAAATAACTTAAATCTCAACTTGTCTACACCTATAACCACTTAAAACACATTTCCTTACTTTGAAAATAATTTAATTGTTGTAAACTCATTGCACTTTTTAACTTATAGTTATCTCAGCTATTTATGGCTTCGTTGTTTCCGTGATATTTTGTTGCGTTGGATTAAAGCGTCTGCTAAATGCCTAAATGTAAATGTAAATGCATACAGCTAAAAAATGTGTGACAACATTTTCATTTTTGGATGCACAATCTTTGGAAACTGATAAATATAAATGATGATTTGTGTTGAAGCCATACTTTATTTACACTCATCAATTAAAATAAATGTTTTTTCGAGACTGGAAATATAAATGTGGCCGGGAATTTATTTAGGGTATTAAAGAATGTATATGTCTGAAAATAATATTTAAAAAAATTGCACTGATAAATTAGATTTTCATAAAAACAGTGCAATATTTCAAATTTCGTGAATGAAAGAATATGAATAAAATATATGTATAGTATTTTTTGAGCATATATATATTATTATTTTTTTCACTCATAGTTAAGCATTTCTTTTATGATAAATAAAACAGGAAATTTACTTATTCATATTTTTAATTTTACTGGGATAAATAAATCCAAGAATATGAATAAAAACATATATATTATTATTTTAGCATATATATATATATATATATTAATAAATGATCAAACAGGAAATTTACTTTTTCATATTTTTACATTTTACTGGCATTCATAAACGAAAGAATATGAATAAAAAATATATTATTATTTTAGCACATATATATATATATATATATATATATATATATATATATATATACTCAGTCATAGTTAAGCATTTTTATTATAAATAATAAAACTAGTAATTAGATTTTCATAAAAACAGTGCAATATTTCAAATTTCGTGAATGAAAGAATATGAATAAAATATACGTAGTGTATTTTTTGAGCATATATATATTATTTTTTTTTTTTCACTCATAGCTTTTTTTTTATGATAAATAAAACAGGAAATGTACTTATTCATATTTTTAATTTTACTGGGATTCATAAATGAAAGAATATGAATAAAAATATAATTTTTTAGCATATAGTTTATGCTCAGTCATAGTTAAGCATTTTCTTTATAATTAATAAAACAGGAAATTTACTTTTTCATATTTTTGAATTTTACTGGGATTCATAAATCCAAGAATATGAATAAAAAAATATAGTATTTTTTAGCATATATATACATATATATTCACTCATAGTTAAGCATTTTTATTATAAATAATAAAACAGGAAAATTACTTCTTCATATTTTTTTATTTTACTGGGATTCATAAATGAAAGAATATGAATAAAAATATATTTTTAGCACATATATATATATATATATATATATATATATATATATATATATATATATATATATATATATATATACACTCAGTCATAGTTAAGCATTTTTATTATAAATAATAAAACAGGAAATGTACTTTTTCACCCTACCGGGACTTTTAACATAGAAAAATAACGGGAAATAATTGTACAGATGCTTTATTAATCTCTTATTAATTCCTGTGTGCACACAACATTAATATTAAATATTTAAAATGCTTTAATAAAAGTTTAGTGAGAAATAATAAACATGATGTTTGGAGTTCTGTCTGGTTTCTCGAAAGTTCTCCTCAGGCTTTTATATCGGATCTAAACTCTTCAGCGATTGGTTCTCCCGCTTGAGCTTCAGGTACGCGCGATCTGATTGGCCCTGCGGGTCACGTGACTCTGTATCCAGGAAGTAGTGAAGGGAACACACTAGTGAGGGTGATTTGCGACATCGCTGCCGGTTGTGTTGTTTGTCCTCTCGGATTTGTGTTATATAAATATGGGAGATGACGAGAAGTTTGATGGGATGTTGTTGGCCATGGCACAGCAGCATGAAGGCGGGGTCCAGGAGGTGATGACGTGTTTAATGCATGCAGGAGCACTGTAGCATCTATGCTAGCTAATGTTAGCTTAGTATCATAATAATAACAATGACAATAATTCATATTTTACTGCTCTACATGTTCTGTGGTGTTGTATTAGTAATGTAGTATAGCTTAACTGTGTGCTTTATTTAAATGTTCCAGTAAACATGTGTCTGGTTGGGTACCACGTGACGTCATCAGGCATCTGATGGCTCAAGGTTTTGTCCACGAGGTGAAAACATCAGTGACGTCATTTGATTGTTCTCTATTAACAGTTGGTGAACACTTTCTTCAGTTTTCTAAGAAGGAAAACAGATTTCTTCATTGGAGGAGAGCCAGGAGCTGCAGAAAAGGTGTGATGACGTCGACATATTTACATTTATTCATTTAGCAGACACCTATGTTCAAAGTGACTTACAGTATTGTGCAGCTGTCAATCATCTCAGGGTCATCAAACAGGGGTGAGATGTCTTCAAGGACACTTGGGTTATTGTCTGCTGACACTGGGATTCAAACCCACAACCTTCTGATCACAAGATCATCTCTAAACACCAGAACACAACTGACCAATCAAGTGCCGTGTTGTACGACCTACCAAATAAACGACACTGAACTTTTTAAGTTAACCTGAGACGCTTTACTTTTAATAATGTGATGTTTTTTCGGTGGCCGTATACATATTTTAACATCTTACATTTCTCCGGCCGTGATTGTCGGATTCTTATAATTGGGTTTGCTTTGTATATGTGTCAGGGATGTTCACATCACAGGAAATGTACAAAAGCGATATGGTTACCATAAATGGTCTTGTTACTATGTAGGTAGAATGTTGGCGCTTTCTGGAGAGATAATATTACATTTACATTATTATTCAAAGTGACTTACGGTATTGTACAGTAGTCAATCATCAGTGCAGTAAACATAAGATGTCTTCAAGGACACTTCAGTTATTGTCTGCTGGGATTCAAACCCACAACCTTCCGCTTAACCACCAGACCACAGCTGACCCCATTTACATTGTTTTTCAGTGTAACACAATATTTATATAACAATGTACACATACATTGTTTATATTATAACACAAAACAATAATATTACATTTTATTGTGCTTTAAATATTTTTGTTTGTTTGACAATTGTACAAAACATAGAGGCAAAAATGTTAACATTTCTTCTTTTTATCATAAGAGGTGAATGTATATAGTCATTTAATGTGTCATATAGTTTGTTGTATTAAGTATGCATGACAAGATTGTTTTACTTAATTACATTTGGTGGTCGGCACTTGTAAATCGGCAAAAAATTATTTTTCGGTCATAAAGATTGGAACTTAAATACATTTAGGTATTAAACATAATGTTTTTATGCCTAAACACTTGATCCTTATGCTTTAATTATTAGGATTTGTTACTTTCATTTTTAAGTAAAGCAGTTCGTTTATTTTAATTATGAAATCTTTTTTTAGAAAAGCCCTTTCAGGGAATCCAGATGCAAAACAAAGTTTGTTATAATCTCGATGTGCAATGCATTCATGTTTACCGTTTCATCTCTATTGCAGTATTATTTCAATTATATAAAATTCAAGCATTCCTTCCAACCATCATTCTGATGTATGTTTGTGTTTCTCAGTTGGTCAAGGAGACATTTAGTCATCACAACCAGCTCTCACTAAAAGCCCAAAAAGAGAAAGAGTCCAGACAAGAGAAGGAGAAAAAAGAGAAAGCTGAGAGAGCTGCCAAACTTCAGGAAGAGCAAAAGAAAAAACCAACAGAAGAAGAGCCCAGAATTAAAGAACTCACAGATGAAGAAGCTGAGAGACTTCAGTGTGAACTAAACCAAGTGAGGACAACTATCTATGCATTTAGAACAATGTCAGAATTATGTGATCATTTATCTTAAACGATATCACTTTCAGCCACATAATCAATTATTGTTATTACACTAGGCATCATTTATTTGAAATTTTCATCATGTGTTTTTCTTCCACTTTAGACAAAACAAGAAGAAAAGAAAGATTCAGAAGTAGAAAAAATTGACACATCAGAAAAAGAGGACAAAAAGAGTGTAAGTATGATTCTACTATTAAGATTCTATGAATTGGCAATATCATCTGTGTTAGAGCTTATTTTGAATAATACATCGATTGCTCTAGCATTTCAAGAAAGTTCTTCAGTCAAGTAAATGCCATTTCGTTTTTAAGTTGTCAAGTGCATTTATGGAAAGCTGCAATTATTTTTTGGTGGTCACTAACTTTTGCCGGTTAATATATACATCTCAGTCAGACTCTGAGGGAGAAGAGGATGAAAAAGACAAAGATAAACTCAAACCCAATGCTGGAAATGGAGTAGACCTTCAAAACTACAGATGGACTCAAAGTCTGTCTGAAGTGGATGTGAGTGTTATTCTTCTTCTAGTGACATGGTTCATACCCTGCATCACTGGTTTAAAATGGCATTCTGCTGTTTTCTCTTACAGCTCATAGTTCCTTTCAATGTCAACTTTCGTATGAAAGGAAAGGATGTGGTTGTGGACATCCAGCGGCGTTCTCTGAAGGTGGGTTTGAAGGGTCAGCCACCTGTGATAGACGGAGAGCTGTATGGTGAAGTGAAGGTGGAGGAGAGCTCTTGGCTCATTGAAGATGGGAAAGTTGTCACGATCCATTTTGAGAAGGTAAGAGTAATCGTACAGAAAAAAACCGATGACAATAAACACAAATTCATAAATATCCTTTTTTTTTTTGATGAGTTTTTTACAGCACCATCTTCGGTGATTGCCGATGAACACAGTTAAAAGGATCCGCTAATATACATATTGATGTGGTGCAGTTGTTAGGACATAGCGAACGATGCACCGTAACATGGAAAACACTTTACAGGATCTCATTATTAATTAAAAATAAAATTTGCTCATTTCTTCTTAGTCCTGAGCAACCTTCAGGTTACAAGCTCATTTGGCCTCGACTGCCTGAGGATTAAATTAAAACAATTAAAAATGTCATTTGCCTTATAAATGACAATAACATTTTACGTTTTATACCATTTTTTTAGACAGTCTGTTTCCTGTCGATTATGACAGGTGTTGTAATAGGTTTTTTAACTGCTGAATACAATAAACCAACATGAAGGTCGCATTTTTTCATTAGTCAGGCTTCTACACGCTCTGACATCCACAAATTGTCAAAAGTAAATTAAATTATAATCAAAATCAAAATGTTTGTATATGTATTATATGAATATCAATCATCATTCTGATTAATTAACAGTTTGGGGAGGGAGGTCATGGCCTAGTGGTTTTGAAAATTAGACTGAGCTTTGTCTCTTCCAGATTAACAAAATGCAGTGGTGGAGTAAGTTGGTCACCACAGACCCTGAAATCAACACAAAGAAGATCTGCCCCGAGAACTCCAAGGTAGGCAATCCAACACATGGACTGCAATCCTGTAAGATGTTTTGAGTGATAGTTTACTTTACAGATTTATGAGAACCCATAGACTGTTTATAGGTGTAAAATGCTTGGCATAATAACATTATCTTAATAAAAACCTGTCCTCCTACCCACACGACTAGAGAAGTACCTTTTTTCACAAAGTAGCTCCTCTACTGTATGTAGGACCAGAAGGGTCGCATGAAAAGTAATAAAGCATTTCATTGTTTAATAACTAATTCTACAATAAAGATAGACATTAAAACATTTTTAAAACATGTTTGCAATTTCTTTTATCTATCCAAAAGTAAATAGGAGGAATACAAAGACATTCATGATTTAATGTTTTAAAAGCCATTAAAAAGTGTGATTGCAAAATAATTATTAAATAAAATATGTATTCATTTATAAGTACCACAAGTTAAAAAGGGAATTAAAAAACAACATAAATCACTCAATGAGTACATCATTCAAAGTGCATTAATGAATTCCTTAATAAATAGTAACATTTTGGAGGGCCATGCCTTGCTAAAACTAGGTTAAACAATGCAAAATATCTATGGCGAAAGATATGTGATAAGCTCAACACATGATTTATTCTATAATTCATGCACTGTTTGCACTATATCTTATATCATTGTAATAAACAGTTGTTTTGTGAAGAATTAAGGCACATTACAGCGGTATGAAACAGTCTTTATTGCTTAATTAGAGAACAGTCTCTTTAGTAATATTAAATGATGCAAAATATAAATTTTAATTGCTTGCAATACATTTCTTGTAATGTTTCTATATCCAAAATGTTCAGTTGTCAGATTTAGACGGGGAGACGCGCAGTATGGTGGAAAAGATGATGTACGATCAAAGGCAGAAGTCAATGGGACTGCCAACCTCTGAAGAGCAGAAGAAACAGGATATCCTCAAGAAGTAAGGATATGTGTGACCCAGAACACTACTCTTATTTTGTTAGGAAGATGAATAGTTCTTAAAAAGGGTTTTGCGTTCTCGTGTGCTTGGTACTTGGTGTTAAATGCTTTTTACATACTGTGGCCATTTTTTATGATTGCAGGTTCATGGCTCAGCATCCTGAGATGGATTTCTCTAAAGCCAAGTTTAGCTGAGAGCTGTGTGTGCTGCTGCTGAAGCATCTGTGGCTAAATATCTCCGTACTTTTTTGACGCTCACTCGATCAGTACGAAGAGTAACGCTCTCTAATAAGTGTCCATGTGTTAACAGTAGTTAATAAATCAAACCTCAACGTTACGTTCATTTTTTCGGTCACTTCGAAATGGATTTCACAGTTGTAAAGATGAGTGTCATAATGCTGTGTGTTTGCATTTGTCTGTCTTGATTTTTTTAATAAATCAACTCAAGTACCATCAGCATGAGGGGTTTACACACAATGATTGTTGAACTACAATACAACAACTTCTTGATTCTAGTATTGCTCCAACGATATTTCAGAATATCCAGCAGGTTTAAAGTGATTGAAATGAAAATAGGGTAAACTGTGCCTTTAAATGACTTGCAGTGGATTTCAAAAGTAAAAACTGCACATTTCTATTGTGTAAAACAGGAAATCAGGATGAATTATGTCTGAACCTGTTCAAACTCATTTGTAAAATTGAAACCAATATTATAAAGTGAACAACAATAAGAATAATGTGGTGGGTCATTTAAAAAAAAATGTTCAATAACCATGTTGCATAAGTATGGACACCCTTTTAAAAGTGGGGTGTCTTGAAATCAACCAATCACATTCAGACAAGTTAAAGATTACACCTGCCATCAATTGAAGTCACTGAGTGATCCTTTATAAATGACTGTTTAAAAAGCATCTTTCTGACAATTTGCCAACATCCATTTGAAAACACAAAGAGTTTACTAAGCAGAATCAAGACCTCATTGTTGAAAAATATACATTAGATTCCAGGACATGGAATGTAAAGAGAGTAATAAACCAAGTGCAGAACACAGATCCTAACAGTGATATTGATTGACTGTTATAAACAAAACTGCATGCTGTGATCATCTTCAATCTATATGTGATGATATATGTTGAACTTTAGTTGAAACAGCAGAGGGCAGTGACAGCAAGCACTTGTTGGGAGGTCAATCATGTGTTTTGGAGAACTTAACTCTTCAATCTTTATATATTTATGTGCATTTTTTTCTTTTAGTATTTTATACTAAAGTATTTAGTATTTATTCAAATGCATGCTAATGTATTAAAATTTCTTAATTTTATTATTGATGACACGGTTAATGTCAATTCAATTTAGCGATGGCCCTCCCAAAAATGGAACATATTATTTTATTCCTACTTTATTTCATTTATTACATTTATATTATTTACAGCATTCTAATGACGAAATGGTCAAGATTCTTTTTTTCTGTTTAACACAAAATACGTTGATTAAAAAGTTGGTCACTTGAACAGCATCAATGCAAGTGAAGTGCCAGTTACCAACATTCTTCCAAATGTCTACTTTTGTCTTAGATGGGAGAAATTCAGTCATACAGGTTAGAAATAATAGAGAACACGATGAAGCAAATTGACATTTTTATCTAGAACTATCACTAGGTTTAGGATTACACATTTTTGAACATAATTTTTTTACATTTCAAGACAAATAGTGTTTAAATTGAAGCTGATGGACTGATCCATCGACCCTTTTTATGGGATGTCATATCACCACCCCAATAAAATTGCTATGGAAATCCTTTATAAAGAATAAATGAAGGATCTGTAACATACGTCAGTACTTCTCTCTAGTGGGTTTTCACTAGTTACTGCTGTAGTTTAGTTAGGTTGTATATATATTACAAATCTGCTATTATATATTAATAATTTTTATCCAAAGCGACGATAAAAGCGTCTGCTAAATGACTAAATGTAAATGTAAATATATTTGTTTAATGTATAAAATACCTTATAATATTTAAAAGATTTATTATAATATATATATATATATATATATATATATATATATAATATTGAATTTCTGTTAATTATTGACATTTCTTATGAGTCCTCTGCTGTGTGAAAAGGATGACTTTAATCTTTAGTTAGTATTAAAGATATGAAACATTTTTACCAGGTCACAAATTCTAAATGAGAGAGTTTCCACAAAAGTACTGAAGGATCTTCTGAAGATATCTTTAATGTGTTAAGCTGTCCCCTGATGTCCTCATCACTTTGTTAGAAGTCATTCCACACAAGCTTGATTGTATGTTTTGCATCGTTGTGAATGGTCCAAAGCTTGCCGTACAGTTTGTTAACAACACTCTTGGACATTGCGCGACTGTCCATAGCTTTACTCGACATCCCTCATCATGATGGTGAGAGTGTCGGTTGCCGTCTTACTTCAGACTGTCATTTGCATTATCTCGTGCAAGCTTGTGTGTTGTACGTGAAATGGCACACATGTCTCCTACAATGATTCCCAGCTTTGCTTTTTTAAACATTTTTGCAATGCATAATGATAGACTTCCAGACTCTTCTTGAAGGTCTCGGTTATTCTTCATTTGGCTATCAGACAACGATAGACCCATGAAGTATTTTGCGATCAAGCAATCATTTTCAATCTATTGCATGAGACATTTATAATGTTGCTGTTCCAGAAGGATCCAGTTCTTTCTGCATCACACCAGCGGCTGTTTGTGGAGGTTCTGGCTGCTCTGCGGTTAAGCTGGCCCAGGTCGAACGGTTGGGACACAGAGCTCCAGGTTGCTCAGCTAAAAGCTATGTCTCACCCAGCTTCGAGAATTTCTTCATTAGCGAAGGCACACAGACATCAGAGGGCAAGGAGGGTTTGTGTGGGGGTGAAGGGCAGGAGAGATGATGGGCAAACAGAGCACCACGACGGGCCGCTCCAGACTTGACGACTTGTTTTTGGCAGCGAGGTCCCATAACTCACCCACCAGCCCTTATACTCAGACTCACTATTATAACTGTGTTTACTTCTATACTGACCACAGTTATACTGGGACATGGAATAGACGATATGTTTTGCTGCTGTCTTGCTTTCACATCTCATTTCCATACTTTGCGATTTTATTGTCAAGTCAAAGTCTCCAAATTTGGGACGGTCCTCCACTGCTGGTCAGACGCATGTGATCACTTGAACAAAGAAGCATCTCATGATCTTACAAATATTTTCATCTCATAGTATGTGTTTCTATTTTTCAAATTAAAAAATGTATCATATTATAGAATTATAGTAGGCCAAAGTTACCAGACCTTAAATATTGAGATGTTTTTAGACACACAATAATTCAGTTGTGTTATTCCAATGGCTTTGGTGGATCTGTTAGAAAATAAAAATGCTCAATGTCATAAAATATTGGGACATTATAATCAATTTATAAGGTGTTATCCCAAACTTCAGATCAATAGTGTATTAAATTGAGACAGCCCATTCTTTCCGGAAATATTGTGCTATGCCGGTTGAGAGTCTATTCACGTCCTGACAGCAAAGTCCAAGTAGTCAAGTAGTTGCATTCGGTCCACATGAAATGATAGAATGACCTGTTGATCCTCAAACTATGTCTGCATACCCCAGGTTTCCACAATGCCATAACATAATCTTTTTATAGGTCAGTAAAGAACCTTTAAGTTTCACAAAAGGTTCTTGTTTTTGATTCTTCCGGTCATTAAAGCGTAAAATAAATGGTTCTTTAAAGACGGAACTGTTCTTTGTAGAACCCAAAGTGCTTGGTCTATAAGACCTTATTGTAAAGGACATTTGAAGCACCATTATTTAAGAGTATAATGTATGATCAACACATAATTCTCAATCCCCACATTCTCAAGAACATGTGTTATTGGCAGTGTAAACAAGCACACTTAAGTCGGCTGAGGTCCATATGGATACACCAATGACAAAAAACAAATAGCACACTTTAGAACCCAATAATCTAATTTGTCCTCACAGCCAGGGGTCTTATAAGCCTTCCTTTCCTCACCTGCGTGCCGAACACACTCTCTTGAGCGTATTTAGAAGACACACTTGCCAGGAAGACAAGGGCAAAGTCCCAAATAAGACACTCAATGAGGATCAACACAAGCAGACTGCCATGTGTGTGTTTAAGTGTTTGCGTGTGTATAGAATGTTATGAGAGCTAACCCCGTCTCAATGTGTGTAAAGGATCTACACATAGGCCAAAGGAGCATTCAGGGAACTCGCGGGGCCTTTTGGGATTTCTGTTCGGAATTTGATATTGAGCGTATCCGCTGAACAAGTTTTATTACTTCGGGACGTATTCCCGTCTGACAAGACCATTTGAGTTCAAACATAATGAAACACTGCTGATAGATCTATATTACATAGGAATTCTGGACCTTAAATGGATTTTATTGGAATTCTAAGCTTTTATCTTTGACCTCTTCCACAAAAACCCTTATGTACGATTTTGAAAAGATGTTGTTATTGTGCATTAATATATTCAAATTTCAAGATATCTTATTCAGATTTGTAATATGAAATGCTTCATGTCTCAAAACTGCTTTGAATACTCGCTAGATCTTAATCATTTCCAATAGGTCTGTGGTTGGAGAATGGCACATGAATCATGAGTTCCATCCCGAGGATAGAACGTCTGCCCAATCCATAAATGTAAATAATTATCAGGAGATGATACAGTCATTTAGTACTTCATTTCTTTGCGTCATGTGTTGTTGTATCAATGCTTTAATGCCTGCAACTAAATTCACAGTTTAGACCACTTCCCAGGGGCGTTTAGACTTTCAGAACTGTGGGAATCCCAGCATGGTCTGCCGTGGATGCCCCTTCCAGCTGGATGTCACATTGCTTCTTCATTATTGTTTGCCTGTGGCCCTGTGACCCTACAGGCTTCATTTACGCCAAAGTGTTGAGTGCTCAATCACTGAACCCAGACCACCAATCTTCCGAGCTGTCAAAGAGTTGTGACATCAGCAACACCGGCCATACAACAGTTCGTTCAGAGCTGAAATACTTCATTAAATGGTTTCTGTAAAATGTTATGATATATGATGTTTAAAAACAGGAAAATCTATTTATATGCATATTTTTAAGTAAGATAATATTCAAGAATTTGTGACGAATGTTTCTTCCAAATTTGAACTAAAATAGTTTTATTTGTGGTTTTTTTTTGGAGAAATATAAACAGGTCAAAATAAACCCATTCAAATCCTCACTTTTAAGCAATACAACCATTATTGAAGAAAGTCTGAAATTATGATTTGTGTGACTTTTATGTCTTGTTATTCTGTCCGTGTTTGACAATGCTTTTGAATGGCTTTATGCCCCTCCTGGGGTTTGATTTTGTTGAAATTCAACAGACACTTAAGTTGAACACAATACATGTAGAAATACTGATAAAGTCAAATGTAAAACCCCCTCTTCATTTTTTTAAATTCAAAACAAAAACATGTAAAAATGGCAAACATTTTGTGTTGAGAAAGATATAGTGTGTCATGACAGATCATTTAAGGAGTTGCTATTCATGTGATGCCATATGAGAAAATGTTAGTATTTAAAATTTCTCTCTGATGATACAGAATCAGAAGTGTTCATTAAGTTTTTTTGTTTTATGGTCTTGTATTTTAAGTGAAATGTTAAATGTTAAATGGCACAGATCTACAGATTCTAACAAAGTTCTGGGAGTGAGCGTTCTGAACTCTTGCCTCGGTTCTATCTCTGAACTACTTCACATCTCTTTATTATAGAGTGCAAATTTAAAAAAACTAAAACTTAAAGACGTAGATCATCTTGCATCTATAATGGCTGAAATCACTTGCTTTATTTGATTTGGCTTAATCGGTTTTAATTGAATCAGTTGAATAACATTTAAGGCAAAGATGTTTCACAGTCTAAAAAGTTTTGGAAACTCGGAAATGCTGTTGAACTCAATTGTTGAAGATTATGCATTTAGATGTTATCTCAATAGAATGAATGATGAAATGTTGCCAGAAACCTTATTTGCAATGATTCTTTGTAAAATGTACAAGTTATTAATTTGACGATTTTTTATATAATGCTTCAAATTATTCAACAGCAATCACATATCTATTTCCTAAATTTGGCTAAACCCAAAATAGTCCATCAATAAACGCACAACCACTTTAGCTGTGGTCATTTTATGTAACTTGAACAATATGTTTAAGAAAAACATTGCTAAAAACAGTTTCACGCATTACTTTATCCTATTAATTATTTGTTGTGCAATTCATTTACAATTTTTCATTTGTTCATTTCCAATAATATTTTTAGTTCCCACCATTGTAATTTATAAATATGCTTCATTGGATCAAGTTATAAAATATCTTTTTCCATTTGGGTTAAATAATTAGACATTAAAATATTTGTGACAGAAAAAAGAAGTTTAATTTATTATTAAAATGACATAAATAAAACTCACGATGAGCCCAACAAATACAAATAGATAGATATGTACATATGATATCTCTACAGATTACAGATTGCAGTCATAACTACAGGGTCACATTTGAAGATGATTCGACCATTTTAACTAAAAATGTTTCAGTTGTAGTCTCTCGAAAGCAAGGGTGATACAGCTGTCAGCTGTTGCAATGTTCCAATTTCGCCATCAAAATGAATGTTAATTTCTATTTACACACATATACACTTTAGTCAGTAGACAGCACATGTTGGTCTTATTAATTTTGTAGAGAAAATGAAGAATAAACAGCATCATTGACCGCATAGTTTGTTTTATGGCTTAGGGTGAAACCTAAAGTTCTGATAGAATAAGCATATAAACATACTCAGAGAGATTGTCTTCACTAGGTTTTGATTGTCTACAAGATCATATACCGATAAACATCTGTATTGCATAGGCTTCTTGGATTGTCTCAGGTCGTTCTTTACTGAAAGCACGAGTCTCTGGAGTATCTTCAGCTCAGATCAAGTCCTTTCATACACCTAAATCTAAGCAGTCTCGTTTAAAGACGGCAGGATTGTTCTCAGTAGCTTTGTGCCACGGGTGCCCACGAGGCTGTGAGTCTAGCGATTGAGCTCTCAAACTGGGCGTCTCCGACTCCAACCTCACTCAGGCCCGGATCGTACATAGAAGAGGGAGAAGACACGGGCAGCGAGGAAGTCAGCCCGGAGTAAGACACCGAAGAACCGCGCAGAAACTGAGACGTCAGCCCTCCTGTGATGGACCCGGATGCAGACCCGGAGGGGGTGAGTGTTGTCCCCGCAACAGACCACAAGCTTGGGTACTGGCTGTTGAGAAGCACAGGACGTCCGGTGTTAGATCAGCAGAACCCTTGAATTAAAGACATCATAGTACAAGGGATAGAACGTACCTGGTGTTCGAGGTAGTGTTGGTGGTGTGGGCTAGGGTGCCCATGCCGCTTGAGTTGGGTATCTGCAGAGCTGACCAGCTGTCATGAGAGGTGAGATTTCCTGAAGAATTGTCCATGTAGTTGTCTAAAGTCAAAACCAAGAGCGTTTTAATATCAGCCCAACATGTCTTCTCACATTACAAGGGGTTTTAAGGGTAATAAACGTACTGGTCGTAGTGCTGCGATGGGGGTAATGGCTGGGATACGGAGCGGCCCTGTGGTTCCTCAAACTTGAGTACCGCTCGCAGTAAGATCCAGACGAGTGAACAGGAGCGCCGCTAAACTGAGGAGGACTGTTGCTGGGACCCATGGGGCCATTACTGGGCAAGAACCAGCCACCAACTGTTGGACGAAAATCAACAAAAGCTCTTAACATGCACATGTGAAATACTGAACATTTCCTGAAGGTTGATATTTCTCGTATTGGACTTACGTTGCGAGTACCCAGACTGCTGATTGTCAGCAGTGTGATCCGGGACTTCCTTGTGGTCACTTCTGCGGACACGACAACACGCCGTATTAGGCCTTGCGTTCAATACTAACACAGGAACATAAAGCCTATGTGTAGAGCTAAAGAACGCAAAGGAATCAATCTTACCTCTCTTTGGCATCGAGGAAAGCTTTGGCGAAAGGGTTGTGCTTGATCTTCAGAGCTGTGATCTGCAGGATTCAAATGAACGCATTAGATAAAAACGTTGATGAGCACAACTTCGTCACAGGGGAACACAAACCCACCTCTTCATTCTGATAAGCCGTGACAGCAATAAACTGTGTCTCGGGAAAAGATTGACTGCTGATCATTTTCTGGATCCCTCCAACCTTCACAATGTGAATCCTCGGCTCATATTTGTGCAATGAGTTCAACATTATCTAGAAAAGAATCACAGATAGAGGTGAACATGTGGTCATTTGAATAATGATTTGGAATGATCAATCCCAACATAAAAAGAAAGAAGAAGCTCTTTACTTGTCCTCCTCCATTGAGTTTATTGGAGAGTTTGACTTTGCTGAAGGACACAGCGGCTTTCATCCAGTGGGCTCCGAAGTTGGGGGAGTCTGGATGGATGTAGACGCAACTCGGGCTCTGGGGTTCGGGTTTCCCGCCCGGGACCCATTCCCCGTTCACGTATTTCCATCGGTTATTATCCGCTGCCACGAAGTCCAGCAGAACCGAGTACATGGCGTTAGGGTCGAGCCCGGCGACACTGGCCCTGAGCACCGGAAACATCCGTCTAAAAGGAAATCAAACCATTAAACATACAGGCATACGATAAAACACGTGTTTTTTAACCCTACGTACGCCGGCGCAGCGTGTATCCATGGCAACGCCAGCGATTTAGCGGTAACGTTCTAAAAGCAATCAGCGTGCGTGGGCGTGGAACTATTTTTGAATTTAAAAATTTAAAAGCAGATTCGAACGTCGTCATACCTTCCGGTCTTGGTGACGATCATCTCGTTGGTGAGCTCTTTGAATTTGGTCCATAAGTCCGCGTCTTCGAGAGAAAGTTTAATATCCCGCTCGGACGCGTCGCCTTTCTCGCTTCCCTTCTGGAACTCGTTCTCCACGGCGCTCAGGAGATGATCCAGACGCTGATCCGGACCGGACGAACTCATACTTCCGTGCAGGGACTTTAATCCGACACCGTTAGAATCCGTCGGGTTCGCTGCTCTGACTGATCGTCGCGATCTGGTGTGTGAGCGGCACCGGGTCACATTTAAAGGCCCGATGCTGACCTCATGCTGGTTCTGGGCGTCACCCGGATCCGTTGACCAGGCCCATCTCACGCTAATGGCAGCCCATAATATGACGCCACAGAACGGAAAGTGTTCTGGAGAAATACACTGACCCATTAAAGATGTGTAAGGGTGCTCATATTAGATATTAAATATAATACATATTAAAATCTTATATCGTTTATTGAGATATGTTTTGTTAATGTTAATATCAAAGAATGTTTCTTAGCAACACTCTGTTAAATGTTTCATTGTTTTATTCTTTATTCGATTTTTAATACGTTAAATATATTTTGCGTAAAGAATTTCACATTTTAAGACCACCACAGATTATAACACCTTTGTAGCCAAATTTGTCTGCTTTTTGTATTTCGTTATGTCCAAATAAAACAGTTTTTGTTGTATATAAAAATATATATATATATATATATTGTATTTTGTTGTATCAAAAAATATATGTTTTTTGTTTTTGTTGTATCGAAATATAGCTGTTTTTTGTATTTTGTTGTATCAAAAAATATATATTTTTTGTATTTCGTTGCTTCCAAATATATCAGTTTTTGTATTTCGTTGTATCCAAATATAACTGTATTTTGTTCTATGGAATATATATATATATTGTATTTTTTTGTATCAAAAAATATATGTTTTTTGTTTTTGTTGTATCGAAATATATATATTTGTATTTGTTGTATCGAAATATATCTGTTATTTGTATTTGTTGTATCGAAATATATCTCTTATTTGTATTTGTTGTATCGAAATATATCTCTTATTTGTATTTGTTGTATCGAAAAATATGTGTTTTTTGTATTTGTTGTATCGAAATATATCTCTTATTTGTATTTGTTGTATCGAAATATATTACTTTTTAGTATTTCGTTGCATCCAAATTTATCAGTGTTTTGTATTTCGTTGTATCCAAATATAACTGTTATTTGTATTTGTTGTATCGAAATATATCTGTTTTTTGTATTTTGTTGTATCGAAATATATCAGTTATTTGTATTTTGTTGTATCGAAATATATCTGTTATTTGTATTTGTTGTATCGAAATATATCTCTTATTTGTATTTGTTGTATCGAAATATACTTCTTATTTGTATTTGTTGTATCGAAAAATATCTGTTTTTTGTATTTGTTGTATCGAAATATATCTCTTATTTGTATTTGTTGTATCGAAAAATATCTGTTTTTTGTATTTGTTGTATCGAAATATATCTCTTATTTGTATTTGTTGTATCGAAAAATATCTGTTTTTTGTATTTGTTGTATCGAAATATATCTCTTATTTGTATTTGTTGTATCGAAATATACTTCTTATTTGTATTTGTTGTATCGAAAAATATCTGTTTTTTGTATTTGTTGTATCGAAATATATCTGTTTCTTGTATTTGTTGTATCGAAAAATATCTGTTTTTTTATTTGTTGTATCGAAATATATCTGTTATTTGTATTTTGTTGTATCGAAATATATCTGTTTTTTGTATTTGTTGTATCGAAATATATCTGTTTTTTGTATTTGTTGTATCGAAATATATCAGTTATTTGTATTTTGTTGTATCGAAATATATCAGTTATTTGTATTTTGTTGTATAGAAATATATCATTTTTATTTTGTATTTTGTTGCATCCAAATATGTTTATTTTTTCTTTATAAATTTATGCAAACGTTATTGTATCTGCAGCTTGTATATGGAACAAAAGAAGAAGGACAGCCAGTGTCTGGTCCCTCGGTGCCTTTGAACTCAGTTGTATATTTGCGAATAATGCAAATCTTTTGTTGTCCGAGATCCACATGTGAGAAAGTTCGTGTTTACTGGAGACGAGCCATTAGAATCTAAACTTTGCCTGCTTCTCTTGACTGAAGTGTGGATGACCCACAAGTCATTTGTGAAATCTTTAATCCTGAATGAGTCCAGAAAAACTATGACTGCTTTCTGCTGCTACACAATAAATAAAGTAGCCTGTTGGCTTTAATTTAAGTTTATTTTTTTATAATTATATTATTCTATCACTATTACATATTTATTAATGTATATACACACACACACACACACACACACACACATACAGATAGATAGATAGATAGATAGATAGATAGATAGATAGATAGATATACATATGTATATTCATTTATTTATTAATAGTTGTTATTTTTATTCATTTTGTGTGTTAGACTTTCTGACATCCAGGGTTCATTTAAACTCTCAGAAATGATCATGAGGTAATAGATTTAGTTTTAAAAGGCTTCATTTACATATTGCATTAAAGCAAACATTGATTTAATTTGATTGCAGGTTTGACAAAAATGTGCATTGACACACATTTTAAGTGTGTTAAAAGAAATGAAACTTCTCGGTCATTCAGTCTGGTTGTATTGCACTTGTAATGGAGCAGATCTCTCTTCTGAGAAGCTGTAAACCTGAAGGCCATCACACCTTTCCACTGCAACAAACATCAATCACACCCTGTCCTGTCCTGAGCTTCTGTTTCATCCTTTAAGACACACACACACACACACACACACACACACACACACACACACACACACACACACACACACACACACACACACACACACACACACATTTAAGGTGATAGGAAATACACTCTGAGGATAGTGCTGGGATATTTCAACTCAACGCTGGGTCAAGGATTGACAAACTAATGCTGATTGGTTTCACCCCAAAATTCTAGCTCATCTTAACCCATCCTTGGGTTGAGTACTTACTATTTACTTGGTTATTTTTACACGATTGCTGGGTTTGTCCATTTTTGACCCAGCACTGGACTGAAATAACCCAGCATTTTTCCGAGTGTTTCCACGGATTCAGTCCTTAATAAATGTCCATCACCTCATGTATTTGGTTGTTTGACTTTTGGTTCGGTTGCTAAAAGTACAAAACCCTCAAGAACGCACAAAAATACTCTTTAGTAAAAATATCACATAATAATGACTTGTACTATAAGTCTGCTATATGAATATAGTTTTCTACCTAACTGAATTGGATTATTCATGCAGGAAAGCATCGAACCACGAACTTCTTGACCTTTTTATTATTTTGATGGACTACAGCCTTGATGGACACAAATGTCCCACTGCTTTCCGTGTCGATCAGCATGAGAAGTAATTACATTCAGTCATGTCTCTTCCTTCCATCAGCCAGAGCATATCGAGTGTTTCTCTGTGTGGATGAAGGTTGTGTGCGGTGACATAAGGGTTAAGTGATGCTGCCTCTCTTTGGCACAAGAACACTATCACCTCAGTGAGAAATATTACAGAGGCCTGGTGCTCCACAAAAGGACAGTCATAAGAGAGGATGCATACTTTCCACATTTCTCTTCTCCAGCTCCATGAGTCAGCTCTTGGAAAATAAAAGACTTGTGATACACATGCCCCAAAACAAACACAACGTTTATCATATTAAGATATCATTTGTGTAAGTAAGGATTTGTTTGTTAGTCTTTTTATGTTCCAACCACAACCTGGACCACACATTTAAATCCCCAGTATAAACAAGACGCTGTACGTTTGAAACCATCGGCATTGTATTGTAATCGCTGTTAAAGTGTGGCTTTCTACCATCAGAAAGCTGTTGCCCTGGGCTAGACCGAAACACTACAGTGTATGTGTATGTGAAGAACCCCCCCCCTTAGGTCAGATGTGGATTGAGCCTTGAGATCGTCTGTCACTGCTGCGTTTCCACTTCAAGTTCAGGAAATCTAAACTTTCCTCTGCTAATCACCCTTCCCTTTGAAAAGGAAAAAAAGACTTGAGGGGCAGTAATTGTTCCCCCCTCCCTCTCTCTTTTTCTGCCCCCCCCCCTCCTCTCAGTAGACATCAAACCTTTTGGATGTTAATGAGGGAGAGAGAAGTTCTGATGAACTTCATCCTGTAGAGACACAGCGAGGTGAGAGCTGTAGAAACACACAGACGGTCAACAGGTAAGAGACAGGGGTCGTAAGAGAAAACCATCAAGACGGTTTGTGTGTGGAATTTCAATGTATTAAAGAACACAGAACTGAAGAATGAAGGAAAGTAGTCTGGATGGCTTTGACTCACAACCATTAAAGAACACTTGTGAATAATTCAAAAACATTCTGGTTGTTGTTATGCCACTGAAATATTTTTCATGACACTCTCACATTAGAATAAATTCAATTTGCCTATAACATTAAGGCACTGTATTTGTTTATTAATTATAACATTATGACAGTGCATATCATTAATCACATTGGAACACACAAATGCATGATTTCAGTTCATATTTGTCTATAAAGATACAGATTATCATTTCAGATAAAGATATTCATTAAGGCAATCACAACAACAATACAATAATAATAATAATAATGATAACAATGATAAGAACGATAATGATAATAACAATAACAACAACAACGATAACAATAATAATAATAATAATAATAATAATAATAATAATAATAATAATAATAATAATAATGATAACAATGATAAGAATGATAATGATAATGATAATAACAATAACAACAACAAAAACAATAATAATAATAATCATAAGAAGAAGAGCAAAAAGAACAACAACAATAACAACAACAACAATAATAATATGTAATAAATGTATAATACAATAAATAACTTTTTGTTGATAAGTATTGTGAATATGACATAATGACAGCAAGAAAAGCACACGATATCTTAGAACATAAGAATCACTTTTTTTGGAGAATATATAGGAGATGTCTGTATATAATATAATATTCTAATATTATAATGTCTTGTCAATTACTTAAAGGTTCTCTGAGATTTTTAAAAACAATTTGATCTTATATTAGTAAAGTTTGTTGGCGTAGAAATAACTCTCTTCATCTCACATGAGTGTTAAAATTGGTTGGTGCACACAGGACAGGCAGAGGCAGTGATTTACAGCGTGCTCCAAGGTCAGGTTGCCCAGCAACAAAAATCACAATAATGAAAACTTATTGCATATTTTAGAGATGTTTTGCAAAGCTGTTAGAATATAGCCTGGGTTCAGTAAAACTAATATAATCACAAACAAATTTTGTTGACCAGGAGAAGCAAACTTACTTTCATACGGACTGTATCTGAGATATAATCCCAAATAAGAAACTATAATAAAAATATCATATTTTCAGTCAAAATGTTATTGGAATTAAATGGTTCTGTGATTAAACTCAGTTTACATAAATATATGATGTAAATAAAATATTTGAAACAACATGAAATACTTGACCATGTATTTAAAAACTGTCTGACTTTGATATTTAAATGTATATAAAATAAATGTACAATGTTGAGAAATAACTTGGGAAAGATCGTATGAATATGTAACGAACTAGTGACACCAGCATTGGATGTATTAAACTCTGAAGAACTTTAGTTTGATGCTTGAATGTAGATTTCAGGTTTATTACATTTCAGTAATGTCCTTTTTGAATGCCATTGGAACAAAGCTTTTATACATGCACTGTATGTAGAAACACTTGCAAGGAAAGTTTCCTCAGGAAACAATGGTGTTAAAATGAAACTACAGGCTAAATGAAAGCACATTGTTTCTTTAACACTGAAAGTATTATATTCTGTTATTGTGCATAAGACAAGGCCATTGAGCTCATGGAAACTGAGATCTTACGTCTACTGATGCATACATTTATAAGTATCTATATATGTATTTATATATATGAAGAGCTCTTTTTCAAAATGCTTTAAACCCATTTGAAAAATCTATATGTATGATTTTTTTTACCTAGACCTCTTAATTTGGTTGACATTAAATTTACCCGATAAAACGGTCTTTTGATTTAGTCTGAACATGTCAAACAAAGATTGTTAAATATAAACAACAGTACTGTTGATTTCAAATTCAAAGTATATTATTTTTATGAAAATGAAATATTAAATGAAATATATGACATCAGGGGCTAATGCTATAGAAGAATATAAATCAACATATAAATGTAAATGTCACTAGCTCGTCCAGACGATCGAAAAGTGATCTTAAAGTCTCAAGAACTCGTTTTAAAAACTGAGCACAAATAACCGCTTTAAATCATCGCCGTGTTTGATTGAACGAACGAATTCTGATTGGTCCAGAGGACGTATGGCCTTAGGCTAAGACAGGTTTGGATTTTGTGCAGTTTGGAGAGAAACTGCATCTTGTAGTGCACATTAAAAAAGAATCTATCATGTAGAATAGTGTGTCTTTAGAAAATATAATTTCACAGTCCTAAACATTCATTTGTGCATTTTTGTCAAAATGCAGTACGCTTTTATTGATAAAATGACCCATGCTCCACACAGAGAGCTGGTGTTATCATGTTGAGAAAATACTTCATCAGACTAAATCTAGAAGACCTGTGTTAGCGTCTTCAAGATGCTTCAAGACACCTACTTCCAAAGCCGCAGGACAGTTTCTGCATCCTGTATTTATTACAAATAAAATCAAAATACATGTATAGAAAAGTGTCCAATGACACACTACTGCAAATAACTTACAGATTTACTGTAACCATTCGACCAATAAAAGTGCCCGTACCAAAGACTTCTGCACAGTAATGTATAGATCTGTTTGGTTATCTACAATTCATTAGTTATATGTGGTGACTTTACACATTAAAGACATTAAAGGAGTATGTCACAATACCAAAACTGCAAGAATGGCAAGTGTTGGGTAGGTTTTAACATGTTCGTTTCAAAATGAAATACGTAATTTATTGATTAACTTTGCTTGACAGACAGATCTGGTACAGTAGCTGATCCTGCCATCATTTATGGAGGCCTTCGCCGTGTGTCTGTCTGGGCCTCAATGTAGGAGCTGGGGGCCAGCGGACCATAAAGCCAGAGCAAACAAAGGGGGCAGGGCTTTTTTTACAGCATTCCCACGCCAGCAACAGTGGCTCTCTGAGAAGTGTTACCTGCACGATGCTGGACATCCCCCATTACCCCCACGCACATCATCCACAGCCCCCACTCACCGGCGCTGTTAGTCACCCTCGGCCAGGCCTACTGAAGGGCTGCAGTGACCCAGGTGTACAAACACTAAACTCTGTGCCCAGATCAAAGCCACTCATTAAAGGACAATAGATACAGCCCCCTAATCCCACATCTTTTACCAAAGCAATGGGCCGGAGTGTTCCGCCTCCTCACAGACACCTGGACCATCGCCCCCTATAGGTCATCTCTGATGTTATGGCTAATGCCGTGATCCTCCTTTTACATTAACGTACAATGGGACGCTCACATATTTTAAAGAATTACCTTTAGTGCAATAAGTTGTACACTTCACAAAATAAGGCGATAACTTCATTTTATCCTATGAATCAGTTAGACACAATAAAACGAATCCATTTTAAGATTAATTTTTTCAAATGTCAAGAGAAGGCATGGTATAAAAACTCATTTTGAACCGATGTACATGCCATGGTTAAGTTATTCCAACAACCCATTTTTGAGTTGAGGTCTAACCATCGTCTCGGTTTCACCAAAGTAGAAAACTATTCTCAAATGTTTAGTTAACACACACTGTGACATACGTATTATCGGCGACATGAAAATACATCACACTTAAATTAGGAATCTCTTTAACGTGATTCATTCAAATCGTCCTAACATATTTTCCTTTGAGATTTATTGGAATTAAAAAAAATGCAAATTTTTTTAATTTAATTGTGTGTAACTGATGGACACAATTCAATCGAGTAATTCCAACAACCTTTCACCGTAGAGTACAAGAATAAAATTGATTTACAATATCAGTGGTAAACATGGATGCTTAATATTTTGTGTCGGGCGTTGTACAGTTTTTACATACTTTGAGCATTTGTCTTTGTACAAACTGTAACAGTCAAGGTTCTTTTAGTTCATGTCATTTTACATCTTCTGTAAATCGTTCCTAGCATCTGGGCAGAGAACATAACAAGAACCAGCGGCACAAAGTCGATAGATTGGTCAAAATGGCACTAACCCCAAAATTGCTTTGTCTGAAACATAAAGTGTCATCAAAGGATACGCTTGACAATAGATGGGTTGTCATTCTGGATGAGCTCAGGAGCTTCATTGCAAGTAAGTGTGATTAATGTGTGTGTTAAATGGGACAAGAAAGTAAATGTGTTCATGCCATTGCCAGGGCAAACTGTCACATATCCAGATCTGATCGGCTGTGAAGAGAAAATATATTTCGACCTCACAAAATGAAGCTTTTCAGGATATTTCTAATAGACCCAAACGATCAGATGGCGTCCCATGATGTGCTGGGAGCCCGGCTGAGGAGCTCTGGGGTGGCTGTGGCGTCTTTGATGAACGCCGGCTCTTTGTAGTTGGCGTGGAGATGTCTTGTTAGTCAGTAAAAGTGAGGGCTAAATGGCTCCATGACAGGAAGCTGTTTACATGGGGACGCTCGACTCGCTCGCAGCCCCCATTGTCTGCAGGCCTTCTTCTACTTCATTAGCATTTCCATAAGAAAGGGCCAGTAATTACCCCTTTTCTTCTGACGTCCCTTCATCTCTGAAAGCTTCTCTCCATCTTTCTGTCCTTCTCCGGCTGTGGCTGTCCATCCTGTTCTGCATGGCCGGCATACATCCTGCGCTTCTATGTACGTATGCTTTCCGGGTCCAAAACCTTCAACCAACTGTCAGTGCCACCCCATAATTTTAAATATTTCAGCACATTCTTTTATCCAAATTGACTTACATCAGGAAGTGAACATTTCCTCGTTTGCTCGATGGTTTCTTAGCTCAGAAGATGTACTTCAGTCTTAAAGTGATCAGTAACACGGCCTCTTGTTAATTTAAACATGGATGACTTTTTGCATCCATCGTTCACAAAAATGACCTCAGAGCCATCTGTTTATATTTCGGTTAATTGTACATATCAAAAATGTCAGTCTTTGCACAATTTTATTTTATTTTAAAAGGGGCAGATAAACATTTTGGACATGACAAAATAGAACGTGGTTATTAAAAAGCCCAAACCTGACGTGAAATACCCCACAAATGTTAAAAGAATGCCTCATAATAAAACAAAAAACCCTTTATGTGATATCTGCGTGGCCATTAATAAAGTTATGTACAGTTATGGATGTGACAATTAATGTGTTTTTAATGTCATTATGTGAAAATGGCCCTCACTTGACTTTGACGAATATACTCTAAATATAAAAAATATATGCACATGTATGTGCAAAAAATAGGGAGGACTTAACAATTACATTTTTATGCATTTCCACTAAAATTACAACTGGATGCTGTTATAAATGTTTAGGGTTCTGTTCTGTTTTTATTTGAAGAGTTTTGTTTCATTGGTGATTTTTTAAGATGATCATTGTGCCGATGAACTGAGCATTTGGGTAATACTGACTCATTTTATATCGGCATTATATTTGATCTGAATGCATTATATTTGATCTGAATGCATTATATTTGATCTGAATGCATTATATTTGATCTGAATGCATTATATTTGATCTGAATGCATTATATTTGATCTGAATGCATTATATTTGATCTGAATGCATGACACCATTGACAATTGTAAAACTCAAGTCTAATGTAGAGTATAATATTGATAAGGTTTATTCAAAAAATATATACAGTCGATCCCATGTTTTTAGTCTTCTTTACTCAGAAGAATTAAGCGTATCAACTTAAAAGTCAACGATACGTCATTTTAACTTACAGCGAAATGTGTGTTACACCAACAGAACGGGCCGATCAGAAACGAAATAGTAACATCCCTTTAATGTCACAACCGCAAGATTTCCTGCACAACATCAGAACAAATCTTCTTCAACTTGTAAAACTGAGAGTAGATATAACGTCTCTTATAGGTGTTCATTAAGAGATAAGACACGTTAAGATCAGTAGATAACACTGCTAGGAAGAGAGCAGGAAGCCAGCGATCACTTCCCCTCCCCTCCAACGCCTGCCCCTCTTTCTCTTTGAACTGGGAGCGTGAGAAGGCTTGAGCCGAGAGGATGTTGGACTTAGGCTATGCGGAGTGAACGATCGGTCACCTCTTAATCTCGTCAGGTTCACCGCATGCACACATGTAAACACACCGAGCCAGAACCCGTCGGGTCACATGCACCGTAGGGTACCTGCCACCTGACATGATCAGCAAACATGACCTTATCACATTCACGACGACACTCTTTTCCTACAGGTATTCAGTGCGTCGGGCCTTCAGAAATCCGGGCCTTCTGTGCTTGGTTGTGATTTATGTTCAAATATTAAAAACAATAAAATAAAAGACTTCATCTCTTTTTACATCGTGCACTTATCATACATTTGCGATATTGATCTGTGATTGGCACATCGAAAGGATTGTAATCCAGCAGACTGATTTGAAATTAAGAGTTATGATCCACACTGTAAAGAATGGTTTCAAGTGGTATCACAGAAATAAACACGTATATTTACTTAATAAATTGTTTTAAAAACATTCAATTTTTCTGGTTGAAATTTTAAATTAATTTGACTACAAATCCAACCGTTAAATGATCTCAAAATTACTTTTTTTTCATTTATGTAATGCACAAAAACTGTATTTGTTTAAGGAATATATGTATAATAAACACTCATATTTTGAGTGATTTCTTAAATAATTTTTTAGTAAATCATATTTACAATAACCACAGCATTAATACAGTATATTGACTTCATTTCAAAGCTCCTTTTTGTGTACATTATGTAACTTAGAAGACAGTTAAAATGTTTCGAGGGCATAGCACGGTTGGTATGTCCGCTCATCATTTCCATCAGATCTCAACTTCCTGTTGACCGCCGCTGTCTCCCGAACTTTGCTGGTGTGTTGTGTTTGTGTGTATAAGAGCATGGGACCCCCCAGAGAGAGTTTAGCTGTCTTACCTATTACCCCTGGCCCCATGTGGATGGGGACAATAGCTGCGGGCCAGAGTCCACGTCTCCCCTATTGTTGCAGGGGGAGCCAGAGGGACTGAAGCGGGCTCAGTGCTCTCCACCCACCATCATCATCATCTCTCTGTTTGCTCTGCTGATGGGATCATGTTATATGATGCTGCTCGGAGATGAGGATGTGGCCACCATGGAGCGTTAGGAGGGATTATGATTTACATCATTTACATTTTGTGAGGAGACAGCCTTAGTGTTTTTTGTTGCTGTCGTTAATATTAGACTGACTTAAGAGGCTTAGCAACAAAACAGCAAGTTTTACACAAATTGAAGTATTGAAGCATGCATTCTGAATAATGCGGTTTATTTATAAAGGGACAAGAAAGTATCCAGGGCATATATGTTGGTCAAATATTTGCTTTTAAAACCTGCTCAAATGTAAATCTACATAATATATTCAAAATATAAATATACACATGCATATGGGTTATTGGGAAAGGGATTTTTCGACCAAAAAATGCTTGAAATGTCTTTGATTATTTGTACACAGAAAAATTGCTTTAAAAAGTGTGTTCTTTATTTTTTAAGATATGCATTGTTAGTAGGTCAAAGAATTAGACAATTATAAACACTTTGAGTGATTTTAGAGATTTTTTTGTGAGAATTTCACCCAGACCTGAAATATGTGAGTAAGTGACGAAAGATCTTATAAAGACAAACCGTTTTACACTTGCACAAAAAGCACACCGAAAAATCAGACATCACTTGCATCTTTCCATCCTAATTTTTCACGAATCTTAAGCCAAGGCCGCCTGTTGTTTATTACAATTAAACCCGAAAATAGAAATTGTGTCTCTCTCTCTCTTGGCATTTCAAACCTGTTTGACTTTCCTTCTGACGCGAAACCCAAAAGTAGATCTTTAAAGCGAACAGCAATGCAATGGAATGGGTGTCAGTTGCCTACATTCTTCAAAATATCTTCTTTTGCGTTCCGATAACGCTTCACCTCTCTGGTTATTTTAGATGCACAGCTGTGGATGTTGTTCATGGTTTGGTGATACCTCGACAGATCCCTCCTGCCGGCCCTGTTCAAACTCTTTCTCTGTGTTTATTACGGCAAGAGCATGCCGTTCACATCTGTACAAATGGGAAAGAGATTAAAGGTTTTAACGGGCTTAGACTTCCATGAATCTGGCCTGAATCTAAGGAGTAATGTGTGCACACACTCTGGGAGACAAATAAAAGTGAAACAACTTGTGTCGGTGCTTTGAAGCCTTTGTCCCACATCTAAAGCCGATTTTGAACCCTTCTCTTTGAAGGCTTTAGAATGAAAAAGCTTGGCCTATGAGTAAATACAGTCCGATAGACACGTCTCATTCGTTATTGTTTGTTTGTTTGTTTGTATGTGTAATGTGATTTGTCTGATTTGTTGTTCTGCATCGAGAATTCCCATTGGGTTTCTAATGGTATGTTGTGTAGATAATTTGTGTTGTGTGTTTTAAACAGGATGTGTTATGATGCACTGGCTTCCTCTGCTGGGCAAACTACACTAGTACAGACACTTGTCTCAGTGTTTATTAGTAAACACTTGATTGTTATACATTAAAAAATGTATACATTTATACAGGTTGTTATACATTACTATATTTTTGAGGACACTTTTACTTTAGTTTTAAACATTCTATTGTGTTGTCATAAACACACACTAAAACAAGTTTTGAAAGTTAATTTTCTTTTCGACAAATGTAGAGTTTTTTAGTTTTGTGTTCCGTGTTTTCCTCCAGTGCATTTCTGAAAAAAGTCATGCAAATCTACACAACATCTCATCTACAAACACACCATGTTGCCAAAAGTGTTAGCTCACACATCCAAATAATGAAAGTCAAGTGTTTCAATCAAAGACATTGTGGACACTTCCATGCTCTTAACTATGAGAACACTTTGGATCAGATCCCTTCCTCTTCTTACATGACATCAGAACACAAATTAAGGTCCATAAAGTCATGGATGAAGAGTCTGGTGTGGATGAACTTTGAGGTCATGACCTCGACCCGATAGAACACCTTTGAGATGAATAAGAGAGGAGACTGAGATCCAGACCTTCTCATCCAACATCAGTGTGACCTCACAAATGTTCTTCTGGAAGAATGCTGAAACATCCCATAATCACACTCCTAAACCTTGTGGACAGCCATCCCAGTTGAGGCTGTTATAAAGAGTGGACCGACATCATATTGAACCCTAAAGATTAGGAATAGGATGTCACTTAAGTTCATATGCGAGTCAATGCAGGTGAGCGATATCAATAGATCAATAAAGTGTATATGTAATTCAGTTCAACGCACACACCAACGAATCCTTTTGTCAATAAAGACACAATTTCTTTCCATTTTGACATTTCACTCTAAACAGAACAAAGTACTATAATGTATTTTTGTATAGGCGGCAGTGTGGACTGCAAGACATCATATGAAAAATCCTTCGATGTTCCTGATGTCTGAGTGAAACCAAAATGTGTGGAAAGTACTGAAGGATAAAGAGAGAAAGGTATGGAAATTAAGCTTGATGGGATATCCGTTACTTCATTGAGATTTTTTTCTTTAACGGAGAAGAAGTGTGCTGTACTTTGACAAGCAAGTGTTAATGTAGGAAACAAAAGACCATGGTACATTCATTTCAGAAATGTAACTCCTGTCCCTTAACTGTTGTATGTTTAAAATATTTAAAAATATCTGAAATAAACGTGTTAATGATAAAGTTTATAATTAATATAATTTATTGTCACTAAAATAATATATC
>CM065657.1:21728472-21730972 GCA_033220385.1 Triplophysa yarkandensis
GCTGTATTAATAAAGTTGAATTGACTTGTCTTAATGCTGATTCTAAGCGCCCGAAAATCAAATAAAAAAAAATGTCCCATTCCCAACTTAGTAGTAATACAATATGTATAAGCGCTACAGAAATTAATGTGAATTAAACCGAGGTTTGCACCATATCAAAACTAAAGGCGTTGTTCAAAAGCAATCCTATCTTTAAACCTTTAACTCTTTCTGTTTAAAGAAATGTGTTGCGATACCATCGCCTGGTTTCACAGGGCTATGCTGTAGTTAAATTGGTATGTCTAAGTGACTTTTAATATGAGCATTTCTGCTGTGAATCTTCAGACAAAATAATGTCCATTACATATTTATTTTCAATGAAGAAAGCTCAAACTTTCGCTGTAGTCAGGGAGATTTGTCTGTAAAAGCTGATATTCACATTTACATTTATTCATTTGGCAGACACTTTATCCAAAGCGATTTACAAGTATTATGCAGCTGTCAACCATCACTACAGAGTAAACAGGGGTAAGATGTCTTACTCAAGAACACTTCGCTCATTGTCTGCCAGCACTGGGATTCGAACCCCCAACCTTCTGCTTACAAGTCAGAGAGACCACCAGACCAACGGACCCGATATATGGTTTTCAAACACAGCAAGAATATATTCATAGTTAATCTTTTAAAACAACCCATTGAGAATAACTGACTTTATTCATCTAAAGACTTCAAAGCAGTTGGCACATGCTTTTTGCAACAATTATTCAGGAATGTGAGGTCACTTTTGAAGGTCGCTAAATTGCCTAGGTCTGTGTCAAAGGCCGCATCCGCATGCTGTGACGCTAGACACCGAATTGGGTAAAGAACCTACTGATCCAGCTTCCAAACAGAATGATCTATATTTTATGCCATCTATTCAACAAGTCATGCCTGTAGCCCTAGATTCCTGGCCCAATGCATTGGACACTTTTTGGAGATTCTGTAACTACAGAGTTTCACCACTAGATGGCAATGTCATGTGCAACATTGGGCATGGTCATTAATGGTATTACATTGCTGGTGAATTTAATTACATCCCTGAAAAATAAGAACCTCATCCTCCCTGCTTTTCATTTTATTCTGTCAATGCATCTCTAAATTAAAGAATCACCTTCTAATAATAAAGTAGAGAGCATTAAACCACGGCTCACAATAGCTCAAGCCATCTTCCCTGGTGTAAACATGGCTTTTGTCTCCTCCTTTTGTTTCCTAAAAAACATATATGGACAAACATGCTGGGTTTCTGCCATATGTTGGAAAAAATGTTTTGGTTTCCAAATTCACTTCGACTTAAGGTTCTGTTCAAACATCTGGTGACTACAAATGTGGATAAATCCGCAGATTTGAGGACATGTTGAGACATTATCAAGACCTGATCAGAAGAGGACAACGGTCTTTTTCTTAAAATAATATGATTTCGCGAGATCTTTACATTCATTTTAAATGTGTTTGTGTTGTATTTTGTCATTTCCTTTTTCATTTTTATGTTATCGATATTTAAATGGACAGAGGATTGTTGATTTCTAGTCCTTCATACGTGTGACCTCTTCTATTCAGGCTGTCATTGTGTTTGGTTGTCACGGACACACCGAGACAAATCAAGCTTTATATGCCATTGAGTGTAACGGCCGTGATGCCACCAGTCGTGCAAAAAGGGTTTTAGGTTGAAATGACGCAATTCTATTGACCTTTGGGAGTAGATTAAGACTATAGCGAGCAGGTGATGCCCACACTGGCAGGTGCGTGAAATGAACACATGGATGATGATGATGATGATGTCACTGCTCAAGACAAAAACAAAACCCACATTTATTGGCATGCGTTCTCTTTTGTGGAACTGTAAATGCCATATTAAATAATATAAAAAAATACTCGTGTACATTGCCGGTATATTGACAATTTTCTAATTCTTGAAGGAAATGAATGCATGCAAAATATTGTTTACCGGGCCCTGTCAAAAGTGCACCCTTTAATATAAATTATATACACAAAAAAAACAAAAAAAAATAACTCGATACAACCCTTGTAAAAATTCACACGAATATTTTTAAGTAAAATGTACTGCCATAAAAAAGTAAAACTACTTATTAAAAGCAGATAATATTTGTTAAAATATGAAGTAAATATTACTTACTCTTAACAAATAATAATGCGATTTATTTTTTTAAGTTCCCTCACCTTTGCTTTACTAAAAAAACACTAAAGGTGACAGTCGATGACAGTTAATATAGGAAATAATACACATTCAGCTGCAAAGCATGCTGGGAACCACAGATTAAATAACAGAAATATTTACGTAGTCTCAAAAAAAAATTAGTAAATCGATTTTTTTACAATCGAAGTATCTTGAACATAACAAATCAAGCTGAATTAACTAAATTACAATTAATAATTTTAACGACAACATTTTTTGGTGCCCCCCCCAGATTTTTAACGTTACTTTAACTTAAAAAACAGGAACATTATGCTATCAAGTATATTT
>CM065657.1:21738472-21748472 GCA_033220385.1 Triplophysa yarkandensis
TAGCGTTCTTATTCTCATATGTTATCTGTTCAAATATAAAAACACATCCAAACGTTACATATCATATGAACGTAAGCAATCTTTACTGATGCTTTTTGTTCCAATGATGTCCGTTAAAAGGATTTTTATAATTGTGGCTGATGGCAAGACTTCGTGGATCTAATGTTTTAGTGCCTTGAAAGTATTAATATGGGATTGAAAAAGCTTGTCAATATATAGTATGTTCCCCTGATTTCCCCGGGGTACGTTTGTTTATTTAATGCAGTACAACGTACGTTGACATACAGAGAGGAGACGGAAATCCTAAACGACTTTTTAAAAGTAGCCCACCGTTGAATCTTGTGAAATTCGAGCATTAACCCGCATCGCAGGTACATCACGAAGCCCTGCGGACTTCACATCTGTCCTATATGCGCAAACCTCGGGAGCTCTCTTTTCTTCCCATGCCTCTTTTCTTCTGCATCAGATCCATGCCAGCTTTTCCCTCTCTCTACCCACCATAACAGCGAGCCAAGCCTTACATTAAATCTGTGTTTCTGCATAAAGGGGCCTCTAGTGTTTTTTCTCTCTTTTCTTGGGCGCTGGGCCTCTCTTATTCTGTCTTCTCTTGCAGAGCAAGTGCCTTATCGCCTTTTACAGTCAATTCTGTCATACTGAAATATAAAGTCTTATAAATTCAGCCCCTAAACCTACCGTTAGTATGTTACATTTTCTGTTCAAACTCTAATTTAGGTTCTTCTTTTCGCGTTTGCCGATGTCCTTTCACCATTTCGCATAGTAAGGATGTGGGGATTAAACACATCTCTAGTTCGATGTATTAAACATCGGTGCGTGATTTCTTCTGCATTGTTCGTGCATCTGACATACATGTTGTTCGGAGGTTTTTCGGAAGAGGTGTGCAACCGATCAAATGATATCATTTGATTCATTCTTAGCCGTATTAAAGTAACCATCCAGCCCGCACTTTGAAAAATGCAGGATTTATTCAACCCAACACTGGGACGGAAATGGACGAACCCAAACATCGGGTTATAAATGACCATATGGGCTGTTTTAAACTCATTTCTGCGTTGAATATAAACCACTGCCTAGGTTAATGTGACCCAATTGTTTGGTTGGTTCATTTCTCTCGATGTTGTACATAAACTGCAAGGCGATGTGATAAACCACCTTTGCTTTCAATCAAACCGTATGCAAATGTATGATTTTAAACCCCGACTATTTTCTCCGTGAAATCTATTGTGGGAAAAAGAGCTGTATGAATTGGGCTTACAGAATCTCTCCGCTGCTGTTTCAGCTCTTGGTATCACTTTCAGTTTTATCGGCGTCTGGGCTGTTATCGAAAGGTGATAATTAAGACCGAAAAAAGATATATTAAACATGCAATTATTACGGTCGAAGAGTAGTTCTAAGGGAGGAAATTATCCACCGAAGCATCCCATTTACATGTTCCCTCAGCCGTCCATGACAAAAAAAGTATATTTGTGCAAAAAGAGCTAAGTTTCTCAAGGACTCTACTGTAGTGTTGTGCTTTTGCTGCATTCGTGGCATTTGTGATAATGGCAATCATTTCAGCATCAGGCTCATTTGGGTACGTTTTTGTTTTCGTAGACAAGCAAACATGACACACTGTGGCACTTGCCAAGAAACTCCATAGCGGGCATCATGCCCTATGCCAGGCACCATGTTCAAGGGTTTGATGCCAGCACAGAGCTAATGCTTGATTAGCTAAGAGGCAATACCAGCATCCCTTCCAAATGAGCACGGATATTATCCAAAGCTTGGGGATTCCGCTTATTTCCAATAACACATGTCAAAGGGTAAAACCATCTGGCCATGAAAACCTATGATCAGGACCAGACAAATCTGCAACATATTACATATTTTAAATAAATTAAGAGAATAATTTAACTAGTAACCCTAACAAATATTGAAATTACTGTAAAATGTAAATCTGTTGGCTTATAAAGTAAACCATACAATTTAATCTAGAAAGATGGTCTTGGTGAAGCCCTTAAGGGTAGATCTGCATGGGTCTGTCTTCAGAAAGAAAGTGCATATATAGGTCAGAAAAAAGGATCTGAAAGGTTTAATGTTAAACAAGCAAAAGACCCTGGAAGTGTGCCTGACAAATGCACAATGAATTGTACTAGTAACTCCCTCTAACCCATACTGTACCCGAAGATTAAGCCCCTCAAGGGATCTTCTGGCCCCCTGAAGGGCCACGGCACGTTTTGTTTTCACAGTTGACTGGTGGGTGGTGTAGGAGACTTAAGCCTGAGACTTTACGGTCATGCCTAAAGTGTGCCGTTCTACAGAGAGATATCCCAGCTGTCCCTGTGGCAGGCCACACATCGAATCTTCAAAGCCTAAGAGCAAATGAATGGAAACCATGAAGTGACGGACAAATCAGAGGTTTCAGGGCATGCCCACTAAGACACAAGGTGTCCCAACCACGGCTCAATGTAAATAGAAAATGTCTAGATTTTAACATTTTGTAAAGGAACGGGAAGTGCTACTATGTGTAATGGGTAGTTCCATGGGGTCTGTAATATAAAACAGCAATAGCTTGGGTCATTTCTTTAAACCCTGAAGAATGTTTTACCCCGTTTTGTTCTAAGCTGCACATTTCAATGAGTCATCCATAACCATAGTTTGAACCCTATAGGATGAGAAACAAGACCTGAAGGATTTGTTCAAATCCCAAACCCAAAGTGCAATAGAAAAACGAAAGCTTTAGCAAACACTACCAACGACCAGCATTTTACCGGATTTGTCACTTTCCTATTAAAGGATATACTTCTGCACAGTTGTATTACTTGCTCATATACTGTGTTGCCTCCGTCTGCCTTCTTGCCTCAGATCAAACTGTGCAGTTAATATATTCCCTATATTTGAATTTTGGGCCCTGTGTGCACAGTGCTGCTTACATGGCAAACATGATAAAGTCGAAGCCAGAAACCTTCATGAGCTCGGGAGCACAAAGGCACTTCTGCACACTTTAAGGTTCTTGAGAGAAAAAAAAGTACGTAGCTGAAAAAGTTCTAGTGCTGGTTGTGTATAAAGGCCAAAATATGCTATGAAAGAAACAAATATCTATGTACTCACTGGTCTAAAGAGGAACATTTTCTCTCTTCAAACTCCAAACTCTTCAAAGTGCCAGGCCAAGACATTGAAATGTCACCAAGATGTTTCGGAATTTCATTTCCCAGTGCCCGATATATTTCAGCCTGATCTAAAGGGAACTCGCAAGGGTTTTTCAAACAGATAGTTAAACATAACATGTAGACCTTAAAAAATGTAGGCCATAAAAAACATGAACGGGAGGGGAAATAATGATAACAGTTCTTACAAATGGTCATGAGATGTTAATTTCTATTTGATAGAAAATGTACGACGTTTTCAGAGCATCATAACTTTGTACATGTCAGATGGCAATAGCTCATGTTATTGGTCAGAGTACGTTTTGACTAACTTCCATTAAGGTACAGGAAATGTTATTGGATCTAATACATCACAGTTAAATACTGTGTACTAACCCAATGTAACGGATCTGGATCCAATTTTGGAACTTGCATTTTGAAGACCCTAACCCGAATATAGACCCTAAAATGGCATGCAGTTGTTTCCCGGGCATTACGGTTACAGTTTAACCGTTGATAATTACCCAGAAGCCAATGTAAAGCACGTGTATATTGGAAGTTTGTGGTGTCAAATTTTTGGAAGTACATTAGCATGTAATTGCCCTCGGAAATCATAAACTCCAAGCTGTTAAAAAAACTGATGTTTTTTCTGAAACTAAGTGAGTGGTTTTCTTTTGTAGTGGTTTGTCAGGGCTCATGTTGTCTCTTCTGGAGGTTGACTGTTACAGATCTTTGCACTTTTTGATGTAGTGATTAAAGATTCAGACGGTCCCTAACATGTTTTAACTTAAGTAAAGTACACAAAGCAAACTTGTAATATGTAGGTATGCTCTAAGCAACACCAATTTGCTGCGGAGACGTATTTTCAGATCCTAAAGATGAAGGCCAAAATAGCGCCTTGTAGCAGCTAAAATGGCACAAAGACAATTATGAAAGGTTTTTCTATAAACAAAGAATGAAACAGTTGTGTCCATGTACTTTTTACTGAAATTGCCAATGATATTCATGAAAAATCAATACAAAATTAAACTTTTAGGGAGGGCATACACAGGCAAAAAGAGTAACAGATGCCTGTCTGGGAATGGACTTAAATTCAATTGCTCTCCTCCAAGTGCCATTTCCTTCCTCTGCACACTCCACACACAGTGGGTTTACAGCCTAAATATCCAGTGGACAGAGCTCCATCATGCTTCAATTCGTGTTATTTTGGTGCCCATATATACATACATACAGCAGAGTTTTCTTTTGATAAATCTTAAGCCACTGTTGTAAGGGAATACCATTTAAATGAATTAAGTTGTCATGGCAATCCACCGACCCTATTCCTAGATTAAATTCCAAGAAAGAAAGAAAGAAAGAGAAAGAATGATCCTATCTGTTAGATTTATCAATGGGAAATGTAGCAAGCATGCAAAGATGTGTGGTTGACTCGGTCTTTGAAGACAAACCTAAAGCCATTACATTGGTTAAGGAGCAAAAGCTGTGGTTTTAACCTCAGCACTACAAAACCAATGTAGTTTATTTGGTTTCAGCAACAGGCAAGTTTCAAAATCAAAAAAGTGAAAAGTGTGATCTGTTGACTTCAGAAAAACTTGACGTCCTTCTGAGACATCTACATTGAATTGAGATTAGGGCCTTATAAAAAATGATCATCCCTTAATGTCACGATCCCTTACAAAGACAGAGATGTCTTCGGATTTTGGTTCTTCTACTGTTTATTGTCCAAACAACAAACTTTTAAAGCAAACATTTTCCACGAAAGCTAAAAATGACGATGAATCCATTGGACACATGTGTGGAATTTATTTATGGTTGATGTGAAAACCTGTACCTGTGATTTCTTAACTAAATGAATGAAACAAATTCCGTTAGGGCCTTACGAACGCATGTTTTCTTTTACGTTCCTCGTAACGATGAATTTCAAAACGCAATATTTTAAAGTAATTAAAATCAAGCATTTATCAACAATTTTATATCATAAATAGCTTCCGTTTACTTTTCGGGTAAATGTATCGGTCTAATATAAACGAGAGTGTAAATCTTGCAAATACAGCTTATTTTTGGCTTGGTTACTTTGGGATTGGTTCCAGGCTTGTCATTTTTGCGACTGGGGAGAGCCCTCAGCAGCCGGTCGCAGGTGATGCATCACGCTCAGACTCATGGGTAGGTGGTGGAGGGGTACAAAGTAAACAGTCGTAGATCACCGTCCTGTCACAGATGGGCTGTGTCACTTTGCCCATGCGGGGAACTCAGCGCCAGGGGACCGGTGCTATCGTTTAAAGAGCTTTCATTTGAATTCATTATAACTGTTTGACAGTAGAATAAATGTTAGAAAATACTTGCGATAAAAGCTTCATTTGTCCTTGGACAACTATGACTAAGAATATGAATGCGAAAATGCATGTAGGTGTAAAGATGTCTGATTCACAGCCTTCAAGTGGTGAGAGCTGGTGGCCAAGCATTTCTGTTGCTATACAACCTGGTCCCTCAGTCTGAAATCCTATGTTTCAAAAGATGGTGGCCACTGAAAGTCGATGACCATCAACAAAAGCTATTTTTCTTTAATTCAACTTAAGCCATTTGCTTATATCGCCCTTAAATACTGATGAAATGTTTTCATCTCTGAAACGCTTTTCCAATAGATTGTGAGGTTTTCTTTTGTGCGGCCATTAATTTAGGCACTGTTGGCATTCAATGCCAATCAGAAGAAACACATTTTTCATCATCATTTTATATAAATGGATATGTAATATTGCTTCTTTTGAATGTTTTTTTTTCACTTGGTCCCTAAAATTTGTTTGAAATGATTTAAGTGCTAACTTAAAGTAAAATACACATTACAGAACAATATTATTTGTAATTTTATTAGGGCTGTCGAAAAACAATTAACTGCAATTAATAACATCCCAAAAAAGTTCTGTTTGTCTGTGTGGCGTGGATATGAACGTCTTATTTATTAACACAAACACATACTTGTGAACATTTTTAGAAAATATTTTCAATAAATTGAATATGCAGACGTACATTTAATGGTGATCAATCGTTTCGACAGCATTACATGATACACATACACTGGAAAACATCCCTAAACAAATCATTCAAACAAAACATTAAATTTTAATGCCAAAACAGCGAGATAGGGCTCCCAGGCCCTCCACCCCCTTGTTGTCTGTCTGTTTACATTCTACCCGCATAACGCTCTCAGTTGTGCTGATGTAGTCAGCGGCGGACCCCCCTCCACCAGAACAACACGTTCACACTAAACGCACGCAGATGTGAAGTCAAAAATACGTTTCAAGTCTATTTTTATTTTATGACATTTGAAACGTGGGGTATTCCTAAGCCCCGGTTGTTTGGTGCCCTTTGCATGTTCTGCATTGTGGAGAAGGAAGCTCTGAGCTGTGCATTAGCAACCCATCCCCCACAGTCAGATAGCAAAGTTCTGCTGCTTCTGCAAGCACAGAGACAGCCGCTGCTGCGAGAAAGCGAGGGAGAGAGAAAGAGAGCGAGCGAGAGCATGGTAGACAGGCAGTGAGAATGAGAGAGGGGGTTGGTGATAGAGAGAGAGAGAGAGAGAGAGAGAGAGAGAGAGAGAGCGAGAGCAGCAGTGTTTGAGTAGGGAAAAGAGTACGGCTGTTTTTATTTGGTTATTTACTTTGTGCTTTCTCTGAACTCACCCGTATCTTTTTAGTGAGCTACATGCATGGTTAAACTCGCCTTGTATTTGGTGTAGCAGATTTGATTGCTGCGGCCTACGCAGTTTTTTTCCGTCCCTCTCGCTTGTGCTGCATTTCACTTTTTTCATTTGCACTTCCTGTTCTCGGTCCATCCCCCATCCTCTTTCCCTTTCCATCCGTCTCTCTCTCTCTCTCTGAAACACATGCGCACATACACATTAGCACACAGGCTGTAATTTCATGCTGTCCTTTGCTCAGATCAAACATGATGCTGGTGCAATAAACCCTCTCATTTGCTGTCTGGAATACGCAGAAACACTAATATTGTGCATTATAATTTTGTGCATAACATGCTTTGTTGTTTATCAGTCGTGCAATGCAATAACGCATTTGTCCGATATGACGAGTTCTTGTCACAGCACGTATTGTGTTATCAGTGCTTCCTGTTTATGGTGAACTTTTCACTTTTTATTTCGCGTTATTCGTCTCTCACTTTTTGTGCTTGACAAAACTGAAACCATGTGACTTGAAACCATGGGACTTGAGGAGCCGTGTGACCTAAGCACCCTAAACACCTTGAAGGAAGGGTATCAAAGGCAGTCGATCTTATATTGACGTTACGTACCGGTAGTGTAGAATTGTGTTGTTTATATCTCAGAAAAGTATTTACGACACAGCTTTATGGAAAAGTCAAGCCCGCTCGTGACCGATCTCTTCACGAGGGATTCCGCTAGAATATACACGCTGGTGGTCGTGTTTTCCGTGCTCTCTGATTGGTGCATGGGTGATTTTACAAAAGGCCAATAAATAACTCATAACCTTGTGACGGTGATATGTCGACTTTTGAAAGAACTAAGAGCGGCGGGAGTGTATTGAGCGCAGAAATACAACATCATTCCTCTAACTCGGATATGAAAAATGGATCACGTTGAGATGTTTGACAATAACAATTGATACTGCAATATCGATACATCTATACTCAAAAGCTACTTTGTTACTTTTTTAATTATATAAAAGTTTTGTAATTTCCCACAAGTATGACTAACGTGAAGACCTAGTTACCGCGATAAGAGCAAAGAAAGTCTCAGTGCCATGATGTGCCGCTGCAATACTTCCTCATTCATGAACACATGCACACAGTTACAGACCAAAAGATGTCAACATGTTGCTTTCTTAAACTCCAATCTAAAGTTTAAGGATCAGAGAAACAACAAGTGATCTACGGTGACCTTTCCGAGTCCTACAAAAATGTACAAAGTTGAAGACAAAATAGTTTAAAATAAAGAAAAACGCAAACATGTGCATTTAATAATTTGAAAACATGGCCTGTTACGAAGAAGAAGAGTTTATATTCTGGTATTTCATTTTATTTATTGAGATTTCGTTGTTTTGGAACTTTTTATACATTTTTCTGTATTATTTTTTGTAAAAAATATTTTCCAATAAATTCTCGTAGACAGTATGTATCATGTACATGTCATTTGCTTATAAGTTTATTGATTTTTTTGTTCAGAACATAAATACTATTTTGAGAAACCACATACACAGAAATATTAGTATAGCTAAAATTGTGACCTAAAGTATCGACATCGTCCTATATAATAAAAAGAGTTATCTCCCATCCCTACACAAACAAACGTCATGGTACCTCTCCTTTAATTCCCATCAACCATAGCCCAAGAACTGCATGGCAATGCTCTAATAACAACCCAAAACACCTTAGCAACCGGCCAGCACTGCCCTAGCAACAAAACCGTGTGACAGCAAGGTGTTGCTATGGCCATTCTCAGTGTTCCTGACAAATGCCGAATATGACCAACATCTCTCTCTCCCTCTATCTTTTTTTCTCTCTCTCTCTCTCTCTTTCTGTCTCTCAACCCCTCTCTTGTTTTAAATCTCTCTCTCTCTTTATCTCATTCTCTCTCCCTCTCTCTTTTTATAAATCTCTCTCTTTTTATCTCATTCCCTCAGTCTCTCTCTCTCTTTTTATCTCATTCTCTCTCCCTCTCTCTTTTTATAAATCTCTCTCTCTCTCTCTCTCTTTTTATCTCATTCTCTCTCTCTCTCGTTTTATCTCATTCTCTCTCTGTCTCCCTCTCTCTTTTTATAAATCTCTATCTCTCTCTCTCTTTTTATCTCATTCTCTCTCTCTCTCTCTTTATCTCATTCTCTCTCCCTCTCTCTTGTTTTAAATCTCTCTCTCTCTTTATCTCATTCTCTCTCCCTCTCTCTTTTTATAAATCTCTCTCTTTTTATCTCATTCCCTCAGTCTCTCTCTCTCTTTTTATCTCATTCTCTCTCCCTCTCTCTTTTTATCTCATTCTCTCTCTCTCTCTCTTTATCTCATTCTCTCTCCCTCTCTCTTTTTATAAATCTCTCTCTCTCTCTCTTTATCTCATTCTCTCTCTGTCTCTCTCCCTCTCTTTTTTTATAAATCTCTATCTCTCTTTTTATCTCATTCTCTCTCTGTCTCTCTCCCTCTCTTTTTTTATAAATCTCTATCTCTCTTTTTATCTCATTCTCTCTCTGTCTCTCTCCCTGTCTCTTTTTATAAATCTCTCTATCTCTCTCTCTCTCCCTCTTTATAAATCTCTCTCTCTCTCTTTTTATCTCATTCTCTCTATCTCCCTCTCTCTCTCTTTATCTCATTCTCTCTCTCTCTCTTTTTATCTCATTCTCTCTCTCTCTCTCTTCATCTCTCTCTCTCTTTTTATCTCATTCTCTCTCTGGTCTCTCTCTGAGTCCAGATCCGTGCTCCAGCTCGACTCCATGACGTGTTTTGTGAGCGACAGCTTCAGTAAAATGGCTGTGTCTCTCGGAGCCTCGTGCTGGTTTTATCGGTCTCTCGTTCTGTAAGTGCCCCCCCCCCCCTCCACACACACAAACACGCGCACACGCACGCACGCGCACACACACTTGTGTCGGTGAAAATCATTCCCGGGACCTTTATTTATATTGTCCAAGAAAGTTTGAGCACTTGAGTCGTGTTCGGCAGAGCGGACCGGTTCGGGTCTGAGAGTGGAGGGAATGATCCGGGACACGTGCACGTCTTTATAAGAGCGCTGTGTTTGTGTTTAAAGAGAGAGAGAGAGAGAGAGAGAGAGAGAGAGAGAGAGAGAGAGAGAGAGATCATGGCCGCTCAGGTCGCCACTCTCAACAGCAGCCCGTCCGTCGAACTGA